>RHPI01002048.1:955905-1022953 GCA_009103225.1 Chlorokybus atmophyticus
GGGGGCTGACCTTACATATACAAAACCACTATTGACTGCAAATCTACCTCATAGTACTACTTTGCCAGGAAGAGTGCCAGCACACACATGCACCATAGCGCAGCCTTGACACATGGTGACGTACCTGCATTGAATGTGTGGCGTAGGACACGGCCATCTTCACAGCGAAGTTGAATCTCCGTGGTGCTGTGGTGCTCGGCATGGTCATTGCATTGTGCTTGACCTGTTGCAATGGCATGGCTGTTGCTGGTGCACGGGTCATCCAGAGCAGTATTATTGTTGGACGAGGTTGATGTGGGGTTGCGGAGCAAGGCCTGGCGCTGGCGGCGGTCTGCTGCATCCTCCTGCTCATTACGAATTGCTCAGGCAAACATTTCACCAACACCGCCATGCACTGCAGCTATGCCAGATCGTACCTCAATTGCGCGCTTGACACGTGCCTTCTCCTGCTCAGCCGAGCGCCTCGCCGCCTGGGCCGCGGCCACGCGTGCCTGGCGATCCGCTGCAGCTGCATTGCTGTTGCCGTTTGCGTTATTGACACTGTTGGCGTGGTTGCTGTTGTTACAGCCTTCTTCGCCCCCGTCATCATCGACAATCATCACATCTGCTAGCAGGTGTGCCGTGCAGCAGACGGCGTCAATGGTCGTCTCCCTGCAACTGTTGTTGTAGTCCTTGTTGTCCTGCACACACATGATGGTGAAATGGAGCGGTACACAAACTGCAGGCTTACAACATTGCGAAACGGAGCAGAAGCATGTTGGCGAGCATGTTGCCATCTGTAAGAAACTAGAAACTTCAGAATTCACTTCGAGCACGCTCTCTGTTGCATGTGCACAACCATTCAGCCTGTCAATACCATTCTGGAGTTTACTGCGAGCCTCTAAAATGATAAAACAACGGAAAACCGACCAGTTTGCTTACATTGCCAGCAGTAACCCATACGGCTGTTAGTGCATGTGCTGATGTTTGGCTCAACAGATCTGTTGTTTGTCACACATGGTCGCCACCTCGTGATGCAAACAACAGACTTGTTGATCCTGGCTGATCAGCAACAGAAGCTCCAGACTTGTGGAGCGGCACAGCAGAGTGTGGTAAACTCAACAAGATTGCTGGACACAGCATGCATGCAAGCAGCACTGCACGCGCTTTACTCAACGCCTCGTTGCACGACATGTCATCAAACACATGAGCCGCAAACATGAAGACTACTTGCAGCCTGACAATGCACAATCTCTACAAGCCCAGCCAACATGCTGCGACCACTTTGCGTGAAATGCTGTGATGCCACTGACACAGACTTCCTCTCGCACCTCACTGCCAGCGGACGTCTTGGATAAGTGAAGAATTGCGTGACTGGATCGGGGCCTGCAATGTAGCGAAGCAGCATCAGCCTGTGTATTGCTTGTTACAAGCAAGTTAGCCTACTACACCACGCAGATCGAAAGAACACCAACAGACTTGCTAAATGATCCCAGCTGTTGTCCAACGTATGCGAATGCTAGTTGGTTCTAGATAGTCGCATATCTTGTTGAAGTGGTAGCGACAGCTGCCCAATGCAGCTTGTGTTTTGTATAAAGCATGGCTCCGCGACAAGTGGCAAGTAGACTTACTGACCAGCTGTGGCAGCGCAGCATGCTGCTTGGTTGCAGAGTTGCTAGCGGTGACAGCGCTGACTAATGCTGTACGGAGCAATGTTCAACCAGGCGCACGGCGACACCGAGATAAAACTGGGGATAAAAGGCATGCTGCAAGGGGGCAGGCTCAGCACTGGCACCCGTCCTATGCGGATGCTCTGTCTGCACGGCCCAACGCCCTAAACACAAGACGCACATACACACATGCACACGCTGCCACTCACGACGAGCAGATGAGCCGCTGGCCGTTCTCCTGGGCTTCCAGTTGGCGCCCGTCCAGCTGCTGCACCACCCGATCCTTGCCCGCCTGCTCCTGCTCCGCCTCAGCCAGCCCGATCGACTGGCACTCCTCCTCCATGCAGCAGAGGCGCAACCGCCGACTTCCCCACTCCTCCTCTCACTGCTCTGCTTGCTGTGCGTCAGAGGAGAGCCTGCCGCATTTCTTTTGCTTGCTGGTGTGGCAGCGGCGAATGTGGATCACACGAGCAGCCCCATTGCAAAGCCCGGATATCGAGTCAGCGTCACGATATCTTCTCAGAATTTGGGATACTCAAACCCGATGTCGGTGTCATGAGGTGATGTCAAGCTACCTGCTTGATTCCCAGACACTTTTTCCCCGGGGAAAGTCCGAGGAAAAGTTCGACGATGTTGCGCGGCCGCCGCAACCGCAACTTCGCGGCAACTGATGGGCCATGAAAGGAGAGGATTTCCTCCCCGGCATGAAACAGGGGATTCCATGATTCGGAGACCGCTTTTTCTGTTGCGGAGTGCAGGCCATGATGTGAAAGGAAACCCGGCAAGCAAGGAATCGTGCGACGACGCGCCTGAATGGAGAATGCTGACGCGGCAACCTGCCTGCGCGGGTGACTGGGCAGCGACAGAAATGGGGTCGACCGACCTGGCTCATGGAATGTGATCGGCATTGAGAGATGGCTGTCACTGGCTGTCACGTGACCCGCAGCCATCTCACCAAGGGGACACGTGGCCGCTGCTGGTGGCGCCGCCGCCGCGCGATGGTTACCTGCAAGCAAACATCATAGTCTGAGAGAAACTATGTCAATCAGAGTGATGTGTGTTGACTGTTTGTGTGGTGTGCAGCAATAGGCCTATCACAATACATGAGACGCTCGCAAGCAGCCAGAGGTGATTCGCTCTGGAAGCGGGTAGCATACAGTAAACGGGTTTGGTGTAGCAGATGTTGGTTGGTTGACAACACTTCTCAGATGTTGACGGCCATACAGTGGTGCATAAAACCCAGAGAGCTCCGCTCTGCTATTGACAGCCATGGGCTCATGGGACGCGCAACGTGAGGTGCTAGCGGACAGCATGAAGCGTAAAGGCAACATGTGACAACCAGATCGTTGTGTTAGCAAGGTTCGTTCACGCTGCACGATCGCCAGTTTGATTGCATGAAATATGAGACAGTCAACACGCCTTTCGCTGCATGATATAGCATGCGGCATCAAGTATAACCTGTAGCACAGAACACACGAGTCAGTCACACTCTGCATCACCCTCATCCCTCCCTGCATGCATTCTGCGAGCTACTCCCATTTTACAACTCACCATCGTACAGAGTGCACCCCACAGCCATGGCCCCTGCTCCAAAGGGCTCAGGCGATGTTCGCCGCCCAGTGTCATCAGCGCAATCCCCAAGCCGCCCCCGCACAACAACGCCTTCCCCTCACGAGTGCCTCACCCGCATCCGGACACCCGCCACCGTACCGCCGCGGCCGCGATCACCATCTCTACAACCAGACTGGGCCAGCCTCGGGCCGCTGCTCTTCGGGGACGAGGTGCGCGCGCACGAGGAGTACGCCCACCTGTTCCAACCTGTTCCAGCAAAGGGTGATGAGGACGCGGACCTGGATGATGACGATGGGGATGATGTTGGGGTTGTGAAGCGGGCGTGCGAGGTGGTGGCGAGGGCGATGGAGCGGAGTGGCGGCAAGGCTGGGAGCTTCGCAGCCGTGGCCTCGGTGGTGAGACGGTTCGCGCATATTGTCACGCATCGGACGGGGTCGCCGACGGGTTCGCCCTTCTCGTCCTCGCCGCCGTCGCCGTCGTCAGTATCAGGGAGTGATGGCGAAGGGCATGAGATACAGATTCATCCAAAGCGCGAACCACTCCCTACCTATAGCACCACACAAGGGGACATCTCCTACCTCATGGAGGTGCCTTCCGCCCGCACTGCCCATCCCGTAGAGAGGTACCATTCAGCATACTGCAGTCTAAACTGTATGGCTATTGGTGGAGCCGATCACATGCAGGTCCCAAAAACTCTTTCAATGTATGCAGAAAGCAAACAACCGTTGATGACCCCTTGTTTAGACCTCCTGGAGGCTACCTTGTGCAGGTTGGCGCGGCTGTGACCTTGTGCGTGTGTGTGTGTGTGTGCGCTCCCGTATGTGCAGTTGCTCGCGTATGCTTGCGTGTGCGCATGCATGTGTGTGCATGTGTGTATAGATGGGTGTGTGCACATGCACATGCGTGCAAGTGCACCCACCCACCTATACACGTGTAAATGAGTATAAGCATGAATGATACCTCTTATTATGGACAGGTACTGGCCAGTCAGAGTTTCAAGTTGCCCGCCTCGCGCATCCCCGAGGCGCATCAGGTTTTCGAGGCCCCTCCGCTTCCCCACACCCACAACGCGGAGAAGGAGTCCCCCGGGATGGACGCCACCGAGGACGTGCGCCAGAACCGGCTGCGCCTGCGGTTCCCGTCTCGCCGACCCACATCACGTTGGGAGGTTGTCCAACTAGCAAGAACGGTGGACGCTATGCTGGCAGAGTTAGAGGTTATTATGGCGAGCCGGGCTGAAGACAGTGAGACAGAAACACATCAGGGTGGCGGGTTGAAGCCGGCGAGGGCAGTGCAGGGCGTGCTCGAGTCGGCAATGCTCGAGGTGGTGAGACAAGTTCACGTGCAGTGCGCGGAGCGGGGTGTGTTGTTGGACCTCCTTCGCGTGGCTCACGGGCACGTTGTATCTGCCGCTCTCACCCGCGCCGATACACTCGCATCCTCCCTGCTGGCAGCTCGCTCAGAAGCCCGCAAACAACTCCGCAAACAAGAAGAGGCCGCCGCGGATCGCCTCGCCGAGGAGGTCGCGAAGCGTATGTTGGTTGAGAGGGAGCGCGACGAGACTCGGGCACGTGCAGATTGGCTCGCCGCGCGTGTGGAAGCTGCCGGGAAGCGTGCGGAGGCACTCCAGGCTGAGGTTGCAAGACATGAAGCTGAGGAGACGAGGCTGGAGGGGCTCGCGCGTGCGGGAGCTGTGGAGGTACGGGCGCTTGTGTTGGAGCATGCGAGGCAGCATCAGCTACACACGCAGAACTACGCGAGGGAGCTCGCGCGAGAGCGTGGGGACGCTGCCAGTAGTACCCGAGAGAATGCAGACCTCAAGGCACGAGTATGGGAAATGGAGGAACGCCTCAACCGCGCACTCAACTCCCATGATGACCGGTAAACAGACTCACATCATCATATGTATCCATATGCGTGTGTGGCTGCATATTTGCATGCACACACGCACACACATGGCCCGCTTCTCTCAGTGTGTTTGAGGAGAAGCAAAGAGTTGAGGCAGCTGAGCGGGCCCTGCAGCGCACGGCCATGTGCCCACTCTGCCTGCGCGAGTGCGCTCACTGCGCCAGCAATAACAGCGACGCCGCCACAGATGCGGGCAGCGATGCAACTGACCGCACCAGCGATAAGAGCTCCTCACTCAGGCGAGGCACTTCAATGAAGCTGGCCAGGAGCGGGACCAGCGAGAAGAGGACGGGTAGGAAGGAAGTCAAGCTGGAAGAAGGAGAAGAACAAATGAAAGAGAGCGAAGCCGAAGCAGAGAGCAGCAGTGATGAGGACGAGGGCGAGAACAACAAGGAGGACCTGCGGCTCCCGCACGTGGTGCCGATTAGCCTGGTTGACAGCATGAGGGTCGGGGAGAGTGGCGCTGTGGCAATACGTGGCGTTGGGGAGTGGGAGGTTGAGAGCGGACCCGGCTACCACCTGATGGTTCTGGACCGGCGTACGCTGGCGATGAGCTCCACCGAGCGCTATGCCACACTCGCGGAGCTTCTCGCCGCCTCCGAGGACCCGTCCGTTGTTGGCCCGCACGCCCTCGCCCTCCTGCGCGCGCCACGCTCGGCCATGCGCGACATGCGCCCGCACGCCCATCCAGGAGGCGCACTCTACCGCCTTGGCGCTCGCAGCAAAGAGGTATGTAAAGGTGTGTGTGTAACTGTTATTGTTGTGTGGGTTTTCACACGGCGTGTACATGTAGTTTGTGGCGTCGTCGAGGCCGGTTACACCCGGCGGGGACTCGTCGCACCGATCCAGGAGCTCCTCGGGGACGAGGCCCTCTTCGGCCATGCTGCGGAGAAGCAGGCCGCCCACGCCGGGGACGGCTGCGAGCACAAGGCCACCCACACCCACCAACAACAACAGCACCAACAACATCAACACCAACAGACCCCCCTCACCCGCATCAGCACAGAACAGCCGCCCCGCAACGCCCTCATGTAAGGGACTGTTGGTTATTGTGTGCAACTTCTGACTGACCACACGTATGTTGACATATGTGTGTACACGCAGCCGGGAGGGCGCAGAGCTACATGTTGGCGGGTTCTCCCGGTGCAACGTCTGTGGAGTCGATTGGTAGCTGGAGCGGTTACCTCGTTCGTAGCGTGGCGACGGGTATGTACAGCGTGTTCGGGACATCGGGTGGCGCGGGTCTGTGGGCCAACATGCGGGATGGTTTGCCCTCAAGCTTCTTCCGCGAGGGGTCGGACGCGGCGGAGCGGGAGATGGAGATGGTGCTTGTGCAGGAGGCACTGTGGCACTACGGCGTACGCCTCAAGCGCATATTCAGCCACTATGCGCTATTTGCGGGAACCGTTGGCATAGACAACCCATTCACGCTCGGCGCCAAGTCCTTTGCTATCTTTGTAAGAGATTGCCGCCTCAAGCTCAAGGATGTCGATGTCAATCGCATATTCATGGAGGTCAACAACAACAGCAGCAACACCAACAACACCAACAGCAGCAACAGCAACAACTCAGCCGCACGCCCGCCAAGCGCACCCACACAAGTCATGCAGATGGCTCGGATGCTATCAAGGACCCTCAGCAGAGCACCGGTAAGTTCAAGTTGTGCATGGGGCACACCACGCTAGCTCAACGTGTGATATGTCATTGACTCATGTTTCTCTTCAGCAGAAGGTTGACGATGTGACGTCGGATCCCGATGAGGTGAGCGGCTCCCGGCAGATGGACTTCTCAGAGTTTGTGGAAAGCATCGTGGTGAGTCTGGCTGTCTATCTCTCACTGCCTGCGTGCGTGCGTGCACGCGCACATGCAAGTGTGCGTGCATGTGCGCGTTTGTGCACACTGGAGGACAGACTGAGACAGTGTTACATATGCAGAGGCTGGCGCATCAAAAGTACTGTTATGCGGGCAAGGGCATGGCGTTGAGTGCGGCTGTGAGACGGGTGCTGACAGCGCACGTGATAAAGCGCGCGTGTGCTCTCGAGAAGGACGAGAAGCTGGAGGAGGAGGCGGCCCGGCCCGAGACCCAGGCCGTAGTGAAGCGCCACAGAAGCAAACTGCTGAAGCTCTTCAAGCACTTCTCTCGCGGGACCAGCAGCGCCGCGGGCGAGTACAACAACGCCGGCAACATGTCCTACGATGAGTGGGGCGCCTTTGTTCGTCGCGGTGGCATCACCGGCACCAAACTCTCCATCACCAAGGTTGGGAACAGAGAATGCGCTGCAGGCACTTTGGGATGCGTCCGCATGATTGTGCATGTGTGGCACAGCTCATCATAAATGCAAGTGTGGTGGGTGCCATTGCACTCACTTGTGTGTCCCGTAGGCGATGTCGTTCTTTGTGTTGGCCAACGGTGAGCGCACGTTGGAGGACGGCACTGTTGGCAAATCCGACAGCGACGAGCAGTCTATGCTGTAAGCGGACATACTTTGTAGTATGCCCCAGTTTGCACATACACGCGCAGTTAACTTGCTTATACTAATCAAAGTATCTACTCACTTGCAGGTTTGACGAGTTTGTGTACGGCTTGCTGATGTGTGCGGCAATCTGGGGCTGCGCGGGACCCAAGGGAACACTGGCCGATCACCTCGACTCTCTGCTGGAAACACGTGTGTACGACCACATGCGCAAGCAGGCTATTGCTTGATGTAGCAAGAGTTGCTCACACCGTTGTGTATATCAGCATGGGTGTGCATGCCACCAATGCAAATGCTTGGCACACCAGAGCATGGCAAACCTTGCATGGCGGTAGCATCAAAAGTCTTACACATTGCTCACTTCTTGCACACAAGCGGCCACGAGCAGACTATGTGACACATAGACGGATGCATCCTCATACAGCACCGTAGACTACTGTCACCGTGGAGCATTTAGCAAATTGAACTGCTGCGCACGATTGTATGCGTAAGCATTACTAGTTATGTATACGACAGCTGGCCCCCACTGCCAGTTGGCAATACCCAGAGTTTGTTCACTTCTAACCTTAGCTTGTGACTACTGTAGTGCACTGATGAACAACTGCAAGTCAGGTGTTGCGTTCCAACACTGCCAGGGCGGGCGTCAAGTAGTTGTTGGCCTTGTCTGGCAAATGCGCGACCTGAGACCAACATGGTTGCATTAGCGCTTCATGCATAAAGCTTTCCACACAATTTTGTATATAGCATGTGATGCGGTGCGGGCATACCAGCTCGTATTGTGCGGATGAGGCGTTGCTGTACTCGTAGCAAACTTCAAAAGACTTGTTCCTGGCGGCGCTGTCGTGAAGGGCTTTCAAACACACATCCGCAACATCTGCGCAGCTAATGCCCTGCAGTAGGATGGCAGATTTTAACCACCTAGTTGATACATCCAACAAATCAATAATACATGAAACCCTGCGGCTATGTTATGAAAAAACAGAAGGTAAGGTGCTGCTTGACCCGCGTAAATGTACCTGGGTGATGCGGTCGCCTTGATCAAAAACAAGAGCACGGCTGCCGCCAGGTTCTTCCTGTGGATGACATTAACACGGCTCAGCAGGCAACTCTAGTAGCTACAACCAGGCCAAAGCAATGATGCAGAATACCACGTACCCTCAACAAGCCTGGTCGTACGATCGTGTATCCCAACCCCGAATTCCTCAATGACGTTTCGCCAGCCTGCTTTGCTTTGACAACCTTCTCCTTGTGCTCCGGGTCCACGCCATTTCCAGCGCATGACACCAAGATGAAATCCGGCTCCTCGCCAGCCTATTAAGCATACAGTAGCCATGACAACGTCAAGCATCCTCCAGGATACAGTATAGAGTAGTAGTGTTTGTGAGCAGACATGTGCAGTAACGGTCAGGTCATGATGCATTGGTTACAACAACAGCATGACTACCTCATACCTTACTACTCCACAGCTGATGTGAACATGTGCCAAAGTGTCAAGTACTATTGCTGAAAATTCTGAGAACCTAGGGATACACTTGCTATGGCAGTAAGCTGCATACCCACAGTCAAGCTCACCTATTGTTTCAATGCTTTGACAACGTTTTGCTTGCCTTACATGCATCCAATTATTATTGGTTACATATTTTTGGTCTCAGACTCCCCAGCCGAGTTGACGATGCTAGTATGGCTAGTTGGTGCAATAGCAGTAGTGTTGCACTTGACCTTCACAACAGTAGATACATTGCAACTGGTTGATAGAACACAATAAACACGCAACGATGACGGACTTACCGGGAAGGCCTTGACAAACTCAATCTCAAGCCGGAAATCGCTGAGCTCTTCCTCAGGGGTCTTTGTGGCCGGTGTTGGTGACCTCATTCGTTGCTACATCAACACCAAAGCCTCATCAGTGAGAGAAGAGGCATAGAGAGCACTACTATGCAGACGATTGAGGCAAGTTTTGCAACATACAATTCCTCACCTTTTTGGACTCGTATCTGAATGCGATTCGTCGCACGGAGCGAGGATCAAGCGGCGGCGCGGGATTGGTTGAGGGCTCAAAGGCTGAGAAAGGTATTCGTACCTGCAGCCGAAAGATGTATGGTAATCGTTTTCTTGAAGGGCACAAACAGTGCATGAAGAATCAACCAGTTGTGTGCACACACCGTGCTGAAAGTGTTGTTCTTTGCGTTGAACTTAGCCGCATAAGACACACTGGCGCCATCCTCAGTTTGGGTTGTCAGCACCAAAGAGAATGGTCGGCCGTCGCCGCACGCGCGCAAGAGAATGCCCTCATACCTTATACGCACACCAAGCAATCACACATATACAATGCTAGTGACTTTCACCGTTTGTTCAACTTGTAATGCATAGCAACGTGCCGTGCGCTGGCACCAAGCGTGTACAGTATAATTCCAATATTTATGTACCTGGCCAAGTCTCGGCCATCACCGATGTGCAAGTCCATTGATGTCTCTGCTGAGCTACCCTTTGAGTAAAGATATCCTGCGTTGCACAACAGGTCAAGCAAGTGATCACTCATTCATCCATCAATATATTCTACTGCTTGACATGCAGCGCAACAAATCGTTTATTGGTACGCACCATTGAAGACAGCGGAACCCCTCTCTGTCAACTCCAACGAAGCTTTATCACGCTGATTGAGCTTAATTTTCCCAAACGCCAAATCCGCCGCACGCCCAACGTTCAAGGATGTCTCCCAAGCATCCACCGTCGTCCTCTTCTTAAAGTCCACCAACCGCAGCTTGCTTTTGCTGGAGAGGCCTGCTCTCCTTGTCGCCAAACTGTTGTTGTAATCCTACAACATGTTGACGCACGCGTTACTACAAACGCAAACAACGGAATGCAATGCGCATAACTGATATTGTGTCTGAATGAGCTCAACCTGGAAGGCTTTCGCCAAGTTCTGCACCCCCTGTTGTTCAACTCGGGTAATGTCCACAGCGAGCGTTGAGCGTGCCCTCGCACAATAGATGACCTTCTGGCAACCCTCCACAGCTTGCGCGAGCGTGCTCGGTTCACCCACGTCACCCACAACCACCTCCACCGAGCGCGGAATGATTTCCAGAGCTGCTTCATCTGCTCGCCGCAACAGAGCCTGCACATGGCCACAACCGTGTGATCACGTGTCACAACGCATGGATCCAGTGCGAGGTTCTTCACAGTGTTGCATGCCCTGTGCACGCAATGCTGTACACAGTCAGGCAGTATCTCACCTTGACAGTGTATCCTCGAAGCAGCAGCTTACGCAACAACACTCGGCCCACGCGGCCAGTGGCTCCCACAACTAGAACCTTTGTAAACCTGCAAGAGATAGTCATAGATGATATATATGTAACAACAGCGACACTGGGTACACAATTGAATCTGGTGTCCAAGCAGTGGCGAGCACTCACCGCGCATTAGGCTCCTCAAAGTCACAGTACGGGCCGCCTATGTCGATGTAATCTTCGTCCACGCCTGGACCACCCATGACCTAATGCCAAAAAAAACATTACACATAGCCTTGTAGTTGCAGGTGCATGCACTCAGTGCGAAGCCTAGTACAGATGAGCCTGCATGCATAGGTGTTTACAGCCCTTCTTTACTCACTTGCCCAAGAGCTGAGAACTTTTTCCACACGTCATCCACAAACTGCCTGGATTTCCTCCCGAGTCCGATCGGGTTCACATCGTCCAGGGTGAGGGCCTGATCCTCCTTCTCCTTCTCCTTCTGAGCTACTCGCTGCGGCGCCTTCTCTTCCGAATCACTGTCAAAACAGGTCAGGATGTTTGCACAACGTTGTGCAGGTTGGTTACTCATTGAACTGGTGAATGGCGCATAGAGCAGCGCAATGAGCACGCAACACGAACTGCAAAGCATGGCAAGGCCTGTTCGGCATTGATTAAGTTCAGCAATGCATGTGAAGATGAACTGCACGGTGTCACCAAATAAAGTGCATGACACCGACAAGACCAGCACAAGGAACAGCAACAGTCAACTACATGCTGGACAGTGGCATTGCAATGAGATCAGCACGATTGCAATCCAGCTGGAATGTGGCAACGGCATTGCCAGCTGTCAAAGCAACAACTAACGTACAACTGCCATCCCACGCACACAGCCCATGCACTAGTATGTATGCTAATTGTTGAAGTCAGCAGGGTGTGCAATGCGCAATGCAAGACCAAATACGACGCTTCGACGACTACTGATCACCATGTCAATTGTAACGTCCTAACCATTTTACTCACTTGCTCGTGGCAGACACACGCTTTGGTCCAATCCTTGCGCCATTCCCCCCGCTGCGCCTGGTCGACTGAGAAGTAGCGGCAGGAGCAGGCGACGGCCGCTGGCCCCACAGAGCGGACTGCGCTCTGCCCACCAGGCAGCGCTCCATGACAGCAGCTGGTCCACGCCTCCAAATACGCTCCGATCCCGCGTAATGTGCTCCCGGCTACCGCCGCCGCCGCCACCGCCCACGGCCAGCACCACACCCACCCCCATTCTGAGAGCCACACATAATGTCGCCCAGATGAGGCAGGGATGCCCCTCCGCGGCGACGCCACACCTCGCGCAGCGCGCATCGCTGGTCGCGCGACAAGTTTATGTAAAGCTAGAGAATGCAATTGAATCCACCAGCTAACGTTCTTCACGAAGTGCTACACTAAGATCACACACCCCAAAAGGTTTACATAACGTTGTCGACTAACGTCGCGGAACTGAATATGCAAGTTGCTGCCTGAACGGGCTTTATCTTAGGACTTGGCAGCAACGCACGTAGGGCCTTCCACGTCGACTGCCTTTGAGTATGCATTCCACTGAGGGCATGCCATGCAAGCCCTAACCTGGCCCCTCCTGGCTCTGTTGTGCATTGTCCAGCATGGAGGCGGCCAGGGCGACAGGCAATGCTGCCGTGGCGCGGGGGGACTATGCGGCGGCCGCCGCCGCCTACAGGAGAGCGCTGGAGGAGGGCGTTGGTGCCAGTGGTGTGGATAAGGCCGCCCTGCACTCCAACTTGTCGCTGGCGCTGCTGAGACTCGGGCGGGCGGCGGAGGTGCGTGCGTGCATGCTGTTCAGTTGCTGTTGCTGGTGGAAGAACGGAGATTGATGTTGTTACACCGGCGTTTATGACACTCGAGTTGGCCAGTTGTCAAGCCTGAGGAGCAGGTTTTGTGCCGCTTGGATACGTGGTATCTTATGCCACTTTGCGCAGGCACTCGCACACGCAGAGAAATGCACCCAGCTTCGGCCAGACTGGAGTAAGGTGTGGGCTGATGCGTTGAGTACCTGGCTCACAGGCGTTACCAGTTCAATTATCGGTTTAACAGCTCGCATGCATGGCATTGCACTACAACATGCAGAAGGTGTATTCCAACAGGGCCACTTTCGCAAAGGGGAAGCGCAGTTTGCGCAGAAGGATTATCGCGCAGCAAAAGCTTCATATGAGCGAGCAGCGGCCTTGGTATGTGCCGTTTTGGCTTGCGGTAAAAGCCAACATCAAGCGCTGCGAGTGCGTTTGCAACACAATAGGATTGCCTGCAGTCCCCTGAGGATGCGCACCTTCGCAAACGCGTCGCTGATGCCAATGAAGCCGTAAGAGGTTTCTTCTTCCGGCAGGTACATATCAACACTACTTTCACTTTCGTAACCATCAGAATGCTGGTTGACAGCTGGGGCACACAATATAACAACGGGATGTTGTCTGTTTCAGCTAGTTCCTGGCCGTGACTTCTGTCTCCAACCAGGCAACATCATCGAGCAGCAGGTAATGGCAGGTCCTTGCCATGACATGTACTTTCATGTGCAGGAAAAAGACATGTACATAAAGCTGCTCGCTGTGTATCCAATGCAAGAACAGGTGTTTGGTGCAGCCAAGCAAATGAAGAACTTTGTGTACTTGGTGGGCGATGCAGCGACTCGAGAATGCATTGTGGTGGATGCGGCATGGGATGCAAAGGGCATACAAAAAGTTGTAGAGAACAGTGGCATGAAGCTTGTCGGAGCTGTTGTTACCCATTACCACTTTGACCATACTGGAGGCCGCCCTCCACCACCCTTTGATGCGTTGGGGATCGTAGTGGACGGTGTGCGTGAGTTTGCTGCAGCGGGGTTGCCGGTACGCACATGTATGCTGCCTGTTTGCACATGTGTGCACATCAGTCGTGTGATGCGTGTGCGGTTTGTTCATGCGCTGCTCACTGTGGTCGGTTGTGCTTGGTGATTGAAGTTATTTCATAACAGGTGTACATCCACACAGATGATGCCGAAACTGTCGTCAGAAATAATGGCGTGACACGTGCGCAAATGCGAGTTCAGCGGGATGGAAGTGAGCTCCGTGTTGGCAACATCACTCTCAGGTGCGGTGCCCTCTAGCGCGGTGGCTGTGATTATGTGTGAAACTCAAGCATGTTGACGTTCTGCCTTGCAGATTCATACACACTCCAGGACACACACCAGGCAGCCAGTGCGTATACATTGCACCTCGGGCTGGAGCTGATACCGGGCTGCTGCTGAGCGGGGACACCCTGTTTATCGGCAGTTGTGGGAGGTTGGATCTGCCTGACTGCAACCCGACAGCCATGTACATAAGCCTGCAGGAAAAGCTGGCAATACTTCCTGACGACACCGTTGTCTACCCAGGTGTGTGGTGGCGTGCATGGCGGCAGTGTTTTCATCACCTTGCATCTATCGTTGTGTTGTCGTCGGCGGTATGTGTTGACTCTGACGCAGTCGTTATCAAAATAGGACACGACTATGGCGGCAGCAGTACAACGATCAGAAAGGAGCGAGAGCGGGGGTACTTGAAACCTGTTTCCAAGACACAGTGGCAAGCAATGCACAAGCTATGACCCCCCCCGCCCCACACACGCAAGCACGCACGCGCACCCACCCTTGCGCGCGCAATGAAAGGTCAGGCCTCCGCCAGTTCTGGCTGCATGGGCCACATACGACAACCGGACTAGTGACGGGATTTGAACTTGCACTAAAGCGAAAAGACATCACAGGATTGTTCTGTACATAGTTGTAACAACATCGCAAAACCTGCCATCTGAGGCAGTTTGCGTTGTGGCGCCTTTGTGCCAGTGGTAGTCAGCGGGTGGTTGATAGTTTGTACATGTGCGTGCGTGCATGGCTGTCAGTCTGGAGCTAGCGCGGTGTTCTGCCTGCCCCACATGTTGGGTCCTGCGCAATATTACACTATCGACATGCTAATGGTTTAGCAACTCTGCGGTTGGTTACGCTAAGGTACAACTCGCACCACTGCGAGTGTACCCTTAGTATGTCAACCCACATGATGTGTTATATCCCGTGCACATTGTGTGTACACTGCAACATGTGTCGCGAGGCGCCATTACCTGGCCAGATCAATGTGCCAGACTACTCCAACCCAAGCTCTAATGACAAGCTCATAGCTGAAGAGTGCAAAAGCATAAAGTAGCAAGGGGCTGGCTAGTGCTCTCAAAGAGGTCAATTGCGCAACAAAGCTGGTGCCTTTGCAGTGCATCTACACAGAGCATGAGCACAAGCCCTTGGACGTTGCCGTGCCTTCAGAAACTGTCCTCCTATCAGCTGTGAAGAAGAAACCTCCTTTGTGCGAGGGAGGGTGCTCCTGCCAGAAACTGTGTCAAATCTTCTATGGATGAGAATTGAATTTGACATCCAGTATATCCAGGACGGGTCTAGCGCAATAAGGCGGGGTTTGCCATGACAGGTCGGCGGCGGCGGTGGCGGCAGCGGCGGACGAGGAGAAGGAGCAACCCTCTGTGAATACTAACTGGCAACATGCTGAGCGCAACCGTCACATCAACACGACCGGCGGTGCTGAGGCTTCGCAAAGAGGAGTACTCTTCTGTCACATCGACAGCAACGCGTGCAAGCTGTAGGCGTTGTTCATTGCGCAATGTTAAAGAGCTCGCAGCAATCATCATCAGCAGCAGCATTCACAAGCGGACTTACCATGCAGCCCTGCGTGTCAATTGTTTGTCGCAACACGCAGCTGGCGTGGGCCACGCTGGCTAGGTGCTTGCGCTTACAGTGCTTGGCTTTGCTGCGCATGAGGATGATCTCTCTGAACGTGAGCGGTTAAAGCTTATGACCAATGAGCAAGGTGGTTGATAGCAAAGGCAGTCAAAGCGCTACTAAAGTCTGCCCACTGGGGTTGACAGCGCGCTCGTTCGACGACTACGGTAGTTGAGTTGAGTGCGCAGCCATGACCGACGCCAACGTTTGCCTCTGAGCCAGCTAGTGAGGCGAGCCCGCTTACACTCCGGCGAGTGCATCCAATGGCAGTTGATGGCGGCAGCAGCAGCTACAGGTCAGCATGAACCAACATGATCAATCTGGACTGTTGCTGTAAGCAGTGCGTCTCAACCAGTTCTTCACTGCGTGGCATGTCGCCGATGATTGACCTTGTGTTGGTATGACCATAAACACCTGGTTGCGTGTTTCTCTTTTTGATGTGTGTCTGCAACAGGTGGTGGTGCGTGGTGTTGTGTTTGTTTGCTTCCATCGCAAGCAGCAGTTGCCATCAGCAATCGCTGCAGGACTTGATCGACGCTGCCATACAGAGCAAAGCCACGCGCGTGGTCATACCGCCAGGGGAGTATGCTGTCCAGGCGGATCTTGCCAAGGAAGCCCACGTGGTTGTGAGCAATGCCCATGACTTGGAGATCGTGGCTTACGGCGTCAACTTGACTTGCATCAACCAAACGCGTGCGATCGAGTTTGCACAGTAAGGCCTGGGCTTGCTGTGCAAACTCTTACAGCTTTGTGTCACTGATTGGTCATTGGTGTGATCAAGCTGGACCAGGCCGCAGCTGTTGTGAGTGCATGCTTGCCTTGCATGCTGTACATGCCATGCGGTGTATCAAGGCGCATGCAAACACCATGCACAAGTGCGAACAGCATGCAACATGCGGGCAATCATTGTCATTCAGTCGTTCACCACCGGGCTAGCCTATTCTATCTTTACTACTACTACTACTACTACTACTACTACTAACTACCACTACCCCTTTAGAGATGCAAGCATGCATATAGTCCGCAAGTTACCTTCTTTGCAAACGCAGTGTGGTAAGAACTGCACATAGTATATAGGTGAGTATAAGGCTCTGCAGACCATGCACGTACTTCATTGTGACGGCCAGGTGTGGGTCAGCTTTTGTGGCATGCAGGTGCAGCAACGTTGTGGTGAGAGGGCTTACGCTAGACTACGCGCCTTCCGCCCTGCCTTTCACTCAAGGTGTGAACAGCTGCGTCATGTCCATGCATGGCGATGTTGTAGATCATGGGCCTCGGTCTCAATTTGTTGTTGACGAGTGTGATGCAGTCTCTGCAGCTGGCACATCAGGCTGTTGATCCCAAGCTAATGCCGTGTATATTTTGCGGCACGCACCGACTATTGAATTGTAATGCTGATTGCATTCTGCTTAGGCACGGTTGCGACGGTAAGCAGGGACAGAAGCTATGTCGATGTGGAATTGCGCAACGGGTATCGCAAGACCGCCGACTTCCAGCGTATCGTGATTGTCAATCCGCGCACGCTGCAGACTCAGTATGGGTCTCCATACACGTGAGTTATGTCACAGTTGCTGTTCCAATCCACTAACATCTTGACACGCCCTTCAGACTTTGATGTCAGCATGCTTGGATTGCTCTAGACTTGAGATAAGTCTGACTGAGCACACACAGATTGGTGTTGAACGTGTGACAGGTGGGATTCATGGACGGAGGCTTTGCCCGATGGGAACTTGCGTGTTCACATGAAGGACATCGGGCTGACAGCTGTTGTTGGTAGCTACATTGCCTTCATTTCGTATGATGGCAGTGCCTTCGGTTCTCCGCACGCCATCAGTGTTTTTCAGGTAGCCCTTTGTCTACTGCGCGCTTGCATAAGATGCCAGGGTGCCTGCACACGCGTGTGACACAGCATAGCACATTCATGCAGTGTGCAGGCGGAATGCAGTTTGAAGATGTCACCATCTACACAGCGCCCGGTGCCGCCTTTGTGGAGTCAGCTGGGCCTGGTGGCACGATCATCAGGCGCATGCAGATTGTGCCAGGACCAATGCTGCCTGGCGCAACAGTGCCGCGCTTGTTGTCGGCTGTGTGGGACGGATTGCTCCACATCTATACGCGTGTTGGCCCCACCGTTGAAGACAGCGTGATAGAGCGTTGCGGGGACGACACCTGGAGCGTTGCTTCGCTGGACCTGGTTGTGCTGGCAGTCACAGGGTGAGTTAAACAACGCCAAGAAGTAAGCTGGTGGTTGTACACACAACTTGGAACTCTGATCACGCCAATTCAATATGCAGTGTATGGCTTGTGCAGACAATCAGCGGACCGATTGGAATCTGGCGCGGCTTCAATGGTGATTGCCGCCCGCGACGTGACTGTCAACTTGACAGTAGGAGATACTTTAACATTAGGGTTGGGACAGCCAGCTGCCAGCATAACGGCTATTGATGTTGTCCCCCTTGATGAGGCTGGAGTCAGCGGCACAGTGCTCGACCGCCTTGCCAATGTGCAGGTGTATGACTTCTGGAACCTGTACACAGAACATGGAGTGTTTGTTGTAGAGGTTACAAGCAGCGCAGGCTTTCAGGTCGGGAGCTCTGTGTACTGCCCCGAAAGACAAGGCAACGGTTTTGTCTTCCGCAACAACCGCATCAACAACGTCGGTCGAGTCGTAGCCAAGGGTGGTGGTCGCATAGAAAACAATGTAATCAGAGTTGGAGACATCATAGGTGCCTCTGACAACATACCCGAAGGTGCCTTTGGTGGCTATCAGCTCTCTATAGTAGGCAATACGCTGGTTGAGAGTCGCTGTGTTTATCACGCTCCTTACAGCATACAGGTGGGTAGAGGAAGTGATGCTTGGGCAAGCCTGATTGAAACCTCTGCAGAGGGGCAATGTCAGCAACAATAATCACTGCAGGCTGGGGCAATTTCTGTGACTGGCGTGATACGCGATATTGGTGGAGAAGCTTCTGTCGCATGGGATTCAGTCGAGATCGCCCGCAACACCATCATTGACGCATGCGGCGTCAATATCGTTGTCATTGCAGCGCACAACGTCTCCATCCAGGACAACCACTTCGTGCGGGTATCACTGTAATGCAGGCGTCCAGCATTGTTCTCAGTCGCTGCTTTCTCGTAGACACTAATCAAGCAGTCTGTGCAGGCGCAGTATGCTGTGCCAGACGCAACTGGCTTGGATTTCAATATCAGTCAGACGTCTGTCGTTTACATGGCGCAAAGCGACAATGTTACCTTGAGCAATAACATCATCGTTGATGCCTTGGGTCCTTACGGCTCTGCGCTTGTAGTCCTTAGCAATGACACTGGTAAGCTCAGCATTGCCAACATGCACTCGCTGCTGGGACCTGCACCAATGCTGAACTTGGTACTCTGCCAATGTCTTGACGTGCAGACGTTGCCAATGCAAACGAAGGTGTCCGCATTGCGCGGCTGGAGTTGAGTGTGCCTGCCACCAGCCCGATCGCCAGTCCAGACGCCAATGAGACAGCCAGAACCAGTACAAACTTCAGCCTGCGAGCCCAAAGCGACCTTACCGTACTGTTTTGGTGCTTAATCCTGCTCACCGGCCTTGCTCTGTGAAAATGACTGCCGCTAGTAGATGTGTTCCTCGCACATTCTGTGACTTCTGCAGGCATCACGCACACTACAGTCTGTGTATAAGCAACGTTCTGGATATTTGCAGTATATAACCAAATAAAGCCTCCGCTGCATGCAAGTAGCTCATTGGACAAAGTTGCATCTTCTGCCCCTGGCAGCATCCTTTGCTACGGGTCTCCTGCCTTATTGTGGATATGTTGCAGTGCACGCGACCACACTGCAAGCATGTGGCCATGAATTGCGGGTGGGGACCAGTGCAAGGGGCAAAGCCCTCTCAACAGCTCTAGGAGTTATGTGTTGCCATAAATGGTGCCAACCGGTGACATAGCTATTGTCTGGTGGCTGCAATGTGGGTTATAACAACTTCACAGTGGCGGTGGCATGCGCACTGGGAAGCGCGTTGTCAGCAAAACATTTATAGATGCTGTGTGCGACTGGTGCTGAACGTTTACATAGCCATGTTCATGCAGACATGCTCGGTGCCGCACATATTAAGCAATAAGCTCCCGGGTGTTGCAGCAAAACACAGCTTTATGCAGCCTCAGCATGCAGCACATCGGCTAGCACATTGAGTTGAAGCAGCCAAGAGGTCAACCATTCGGCAAGCATGGCATGTACATGCCCCTCAATACTACGACATCCACTCACTATTACCTCACGCAGCCGACCTGTCTGTTTTTGATGCACAGGGCACACGGCTCTGCGCAAAGCAGCTACAAGGCGGCGGCAGGCACCTGCTGCCTAAAGATTCCGCTGAGCGCCCCTCACCTCGTTGACCCGCCGCCGCATGTCACCGACTTGAAGCTAGGGCACAGTAACTCACACGGCAAGGGTAGCTTAGCTTGCAAATAGATTCAGCTGAAGCTGCTTGCATGCGAAGCTGCTGTCAGCTTGCCAGTGTGAGGGCTTGCCGGTGGCGACTTGGAGGCGGTGGCGGAGAAGGCGGCGGCGGTAAATGTGGCGAACGCTGGTTGTCATAGTTAATGAGGTGGTGAGGCGCTTTTGTAAAAGCTGCGTGTGTCGCTCGTTGAGGGCAGGTGAATAACAGGGTGGGCTCGTCGTAACTGACGCGCCATGCAATCTGAGGCTCCGTAGCTAGAGTGCATGCACTGGCACTGATGTGCAAGCAATGAGCAGCAGGCTGCCGTTGAACAACGAGTGGCCTCAGTAGGGAGTTGCACGCTGTTATGCTGGTTAGGTTCAAGTACATTGCAACATGCATTGTACTAGTTCAACTAGTGAATTGTGTCGTAGTGCGGTCAGCAAGCCTTGTGTTAGCAATACTGTTTGTTTCAGCATGCTGTGCAAGCAGAGAAGATTAATAGACTAGACTATCACCAGTACATTCTGTGGTTAACAAAAGTTTTGTGTGTTGACCCTGTTGTCCTTCATTCGGCATGGTGGCAAATCCGTTGACTAAAGGTGTCATCGCCGCAGGTTTATGGTGTACTGCAGCGCATAGTGATGTTGCTCTTCTGTAATGCCGAGCTGGGTGTTGGAGCTGTTTCAGTCCATGTCAGGCTGCCTGCTGGCGCTGTTGCAGCGAAAAAAGAAGAAACGTAACTCCCCTTCAACGTCTCCTTCCCATGAGCTGGAACAACGTTTGGACTTGCTCGCTCAAGGAGATAAACGGCAGCAGCGATGCCGGCAGCAGAGAAGACGGACATCACAGTTGGAACAGCTTGCAAGAGAGGACGACAGGCGCCGTCGGCAGCTGCGGCAGCGTGCAGAGCAGCTTTGGATGCGCCACCTGTTGACACGCTGCTTTCTTGCCTGGCGCCAGACCAAACCATCAACTCACAGCGTGCTTGCCAGCGACGACTCAGTGTCTTCACCGCACTTTGGATTCAGCGAAACAGACGCCAGCTTCCAACAAGACAACGGGGCATCGCATGTGCTTGTAGAGGAAGCTGTCGACTGGGAGCCACGGGTTGAGCATGCTGAGTCGCCTGCATCACAGCATAGCAGCCCTATCACAACTGTCGCCACTGAGGTGACGGTGCAAGTTGTTGCTCCATGGCTGACATGACGTTATGCTTATTATGCTTGCTTGTGTTGGTCATACACAACGGCAAAAACTAGTGTAGTGCTTACAACTTCAGCCGCAAACGCGCTGCGCTGACTGCAGCATGAAAATGCAACCCCACCGTGTAAGATGGGCAGTTTCATGGCTGGAGTGTCAGCAGGTGACACCTTTTGGTGGCTGTTCGGAGTCGAACGCACTGGCCCAAGTTATGGCGGTTGTTAGACAAATGCGGCAAAGCAAAATGCGTAGCCGCGTGCGAACACGAGGGCGAGAACGAGTCATGCATAGGGATCAACTAGTTCCACAAATGCTAGCGTTCTTCCAGAAACTCAAAGGTATGTCCTTGGCACTGCCAACCGGCATCATCCTCATAACACGTTAGCCACTGCTGAATAGTACTTCTAACGTGATAAGCATGGCAGGGTCTGCGACATTCCACTCTTTATGCAGTGGTTATCTTGCAGCAGTGTCAAGTACTGACGTGACCTTATGCCTTGGTGCAGGCGACGATTTGCTGCAAACTGATGCATTCTGTTTCGCAAACGAGGCTGCAAGTGACCTTGGTGGCGTGTAAGCATCTGTTGCTCTTGGCTTACACGTGTATGCACGTGTTTATTGGGTGTTTATTGGGTGCATAACCGTCACGCTCCGTGCGGATGCGTGCTTGCTCGACTAATTCAAGTACATTTGGTCATGGCTTTACTGATGCGTACTCATCAAACTTCGTCTGCTCATGTCAGTGTCACGTAGGTCGGTAGAGCTGTTGACACAATTCATGATGAGCGCTCTGCACCCAGACACCGGCTTCATGTCTGCAAGTGACGAGTCAAGCGAGCTAGTTCTTCCAGCACGTGAAGGTAGGTGCTCAGTATGTCTCACACCGTACACAGCTTGTTGACAATGTGAGGCAACCAGTAAGGCGTCTGTTCTGAAGATTCCATGAGCACCATAACCACAGGCTTCTGTGCAGAGCAGATGCGACCAAGTGGAGCGCTGTGCACTTCTTCTGCCTGGGAAAAATCATGGTGAAGTGTGTTGTAGAGCAGGTACGTAACTTACTAAGTTACGTGGATGCTACAACCAATACTTCAGGATGCAGTGGCATGCCATATTTCTTATTGTTATCTTTAGTCACCATAGCGACATCTAGTATAGTAGCAGTGGTAGTTACAGGTCGTTGTGTGAATGGCAATAGTGTGACGTCACACTATTGCCACTCAGCCACCCACAGAATCATGAGATGGGGTGGCAAGACTAGACTCGGCGACAGAATCGTGTCACGCTGGCAGCCATTGCTACCCATACTTGTATGCAGGTTCCAATACCTCGGGTCTTGGCGCCGTCCTTTTTCAAGTACCTTGTCGACGAGAGTATAACCATAGGTACCAAGCTACTTCGAACCCTACGTCGGCCCCTCTCGCCCTCCTCACACCACAGCAACAACAGACCTGTGTGCTTGCACGTATTGCAGCATATATGAATATTCTCGCTTTTTAACAGTTTTTGCGGCACAGACGACCTTTGCACCTACGATCGCGTCAAGGGACAATCGTGCAGGTGTGTTTTATCAGCTACCCAAGAGGTAATGCCTCGGTGTATTCGCTTATAAATCCTGGACTTGGATGTTTTGCTTCGCAAGCGGTATGTCGACATGATTTGCAAGTCCCAATACGCTACATGTCTCCGGGATACAGGAGCTTGAAGCGATGCAATTGGTGTTTGAAGGCAACTGGGGGCATCCACAAGGTACAGTCGCCGTCACTATGGATAATAGGGAGGCGTTTGTGGTGGCGTATACCATGCAGGAGCTTGTTGGCAGGTGCAATTGCTGCTTCTCGCAACATGGTTTCGTTGACTCGCACAGCATGCTCATGTGAGCATGCCGCTAACACTGATTGTCACGTCTGGCACTGACGGTGCTGACTGTCAGCCGTCGACCTCATCTGGAAGCAATGAAACGAGGGATGAGAGAGTTGCCTGCTCTTTTTGAAGCGCTCAGTGCACTCTCTGCTGTGGAGCTTCAGGCAAGTTTTAAGAAGTCCTTGACCTCTAACAGTCAAGTCCTTTGCGTTGTCACCATAAGTGCTAGACACATGTAAACATTGCAAAATGGTTGCTGCTCAACATGTGGAATGCAGGAGTGCCTTTGTGGCGCTGGCTACATTGAAGCGTCAAAGCTGTTGCACAGCATGCACTTTGTCTCGGAGCTCCCCCTAGGAACATTGCAACAATTCACAGCAGTAATGTCGTGCTCGTCTCTCCAAACTACCTGTTGTCGCATTTTATATGGTCTCCTAACAAGTTCACAGATGGTGCGCACAGAGTGGAGTCAAAAGGAGCTCAAGGAATTCTTGCAATTCACAACAGGGCTTTGCGCCGTGCCCATCCATGGATTGTGCAACCCTCAGGTATAAGTTGTACCGCTGGTGACTCACATTACGGACACCAGCTACAATAACAACAACCTACCAAGTGGCTCCCTTGCCTCTGGCACACACGAGGCACCCTTTTGCTATCACTGTGTGCCCGACCTTGGTGTCTAACAGGCCACAGCTGACAATCGCATCAAGGTGATGGGCTGCGGTGCCTGCAGTGCGCGCACGTATCGCAGCAACGACAGCAGCAGTGAGCCTAAGACTGTCATCTGCAAGCACCTGCCAACAGCAAGCACCTGCTTGTGGATACTACGGCTTCCATACTGCGCAAGTCTACAGGCAAGCAGTTAACAGCCATGCCCTGCGCATCCCAAGTCCACATGCACCAATTCGCTTACTAGGGATGTCAATGGACGTACCGTATCTTTGACAGGAACTCAAACAGCGGTTTCAGATTGCTTTCTCGTGGGCATTGCAATCCTTGGGGGATCTGTGATCGAGCACTGCATAGAGGTTGTCAGGCAAATGGTTCAAGGTACAGCCTGGTTGATTAGTCTCCTTCACTGGTTTTGGTGGTGGTCTTAATTGTAACCATAGCATTCACCAAACATTACGTCACTGATGGTTGTGGCTAAGGAATGCTGGAAAGGCACGACGCGGGTGCGACACTTCTGTCATTTGTCTTGACAAGCTCTTGTGACCACTTGGACTATGTTGGTTGCATTTGCATGTTACGCAGTGCAATGACCAACGAAACACATGTTGTTATGGAAGTCGCTACCAAATCAGGCTCAGCATATACGACCCTCCACGCGTGATTATTGAGATGAGCAGTCAGCACACATTGTCGGGTGTTTGTGGCGTGTGACGTGCCACCTGCTGGTGCACGGCAGTTCTAACTGAGGGCTGGACCACGATGGGATGTTGTAGCACACTTCTTTCGACATGCTGCTCAGCAATCCTTGTTGAGGGCTTGACCATCATCATGATGGTCAAGCCCATCAGGATGATGGGTGTTTGCGACGTATGGTATGGCAGTTGCTGGTCAACAGCAGTTCCAACCGAGGGCTGAATCATCATGTGCACGTGTAAGTTGTGGCAGACCAAATGCGACATGCTGGTAACCAGAAGGTACAACTCGTTGACCGCTGGCTGCATGACCTTGACAGAGGAAACGGGTCATAGTGTCGTCTGCTTTTACTTGGCAACAGCTGTTGCCAAATGAACACACCATCTTTCAGCCGCTGACAGTGTTATGGCAGGAGAGTATGAATCGGGCACAATGTTCAGTATCAGTGTTGTCATCGTTATTGCTATTAGCATCAACATCATTAAACAACTTACCAGCACTGTTGGAAGTAGTTTGTAGATGTGAAGAGCGTGAGCCTTCATTTCCCGTTAATGTGGCAGCATTGCGTGCTCCATACACGATTGCCTCGACGTTCTTTTGCACATAGTGATGTAACACTTGCATTTTGCCCAGTACACAACGTGATCGCCAACACTGATATGCACCCTCGTATCTTGGCAGCAGCAGCGAGTTGTGCGATTGTGGCATCGTCAGCGAGGCTCGGGGTATAGCAGGAGGTGCAACCGCACGCCTAGAACAGCATTGGCAGCATTTGTTGTGCACGCACCATGCCAGTGAGTCACTGACAATGACACTACCTGGGTAGCGTGCAACAATAAGTAGGATACATGTGGATGTGTGTTTAATGCTCTTCATGTCTCAGTCTATTTGCAATGAAAACACCCCACAGGCCGCTGCTGCAGCAGCATGATGCTGCGTGCACATGCGCATTTGTCGTAAACGCATATGCGTGCACCGTGCCCGCATGTGCTCGTGCGTCTACATCCATGTTCATGCATATGCGCACCTGTTGCATGTGCGCGTCCATATGCGCGTCCAAAACACCTTGCGTGACATGGCTCGCAATTGTTGAGTGCACCTTTGGTTATTGCATGATAAGTATGTGCCTACAAAGTGTGACGTGCAATTGCCCATGTATAATACATGCGGTAACCATGCTCAAAACATGACACGCAGGCAGCCACCACCATCATTACACATTCACCACCGGGCTCGATAATTACGCAATGTAGCGTGCTCCCACACGACTAGTAGTGCGGCACTACTGCTAACGCCCGTACTGCGTTGATCATGCAAGCACGCATATATGGTCTTCCGCCTGTCAAATTGCAACACTATAATGCCGGTGGCCAATGCCTGATGGAATGTGTCGTATGTAAACGATGCATACACATGCATATTTTCCCGTTAACTGCGCATTGAATGTGCATGCATCCACCTTAACCGTACATATACTTAAGCTCACATCATGCATATCATATGCATATATTGTCCTTGATATGGATAGCCTGTTCACATTATAATGTATGAGACTGGTAATAGACACTAAACTCCATTATTTATTACAACGGTAATGTGATCCGAATGACGTTATGGCAAAAGCATCGGCATCAACTTAAATGCATATTATAATGTGTCAAGAGGGGGGTGCTACCGCCCCCTTTAATCCCCTACCCCAACACCACCAACCACAGCCACGTCGCCGCCGCCGCCGCTGGCAGCCAGGGGATCGAAAGATCCCCTGGCCATGGCGGTCGCTGCTAACGCCGCCATGCGGCCGATATCGACTTGAGACTCATGTCTCAAGTCGATATCGGTGGTAAATAACATAACACCTTACTAGGGCCTATAAAGGCCATAATACGACTTTAATGGCTATGTTTATCCCCGTTGGAACCCTTATTTCTCATTATATAAGAGCGGGGAACCGCATGGCGGTAGCACTCCGTTATATTCCCCCCCACTTAGGTTTCAATGTCCTCATTGAAGGGTTAGCAAGGCCCCACCGTGAGCACTGAAAACCTAAGTGAGAAAAGAACCAGGGCCGAAGCGGTAAAGATGTCTGCCAGCACCCTTTCACCGTCCGCGTGCGGACACATCACTCCAGTACGCCCGAAGAATCTGTTGGCAGTTCATAAGATTCCTTTCGGGTTCCCACGTGTTGTGTTTAACACCATACCCTTTTCATTTCACCAAGTAAGTCGGCGCGCGTCCGCGTCGGGGCTTACGGTGACTCAGGATTGTTTCCACCTCATACTCGAAAGTATCATCGCCATTCACTGCGATTGGGGGTGGAGGAGGTTGAACCCAACCGTCTGAACGGTACGGTTTCAGTACACTCACACATGAAACACATTATGTATACGTATGGAATGTGGTAACTCCACACGATACGCGTGAGTGCCGACCCGATCAACTACTTTGAAGGGGCTTATCCAGCGAGGGAAAAATTTTGCGCTGCCTTAGTGGTCTTGCGATTATCAAAGTGCCCAGCAAAAGGTGGATCGTGTACATCCGCTATGCATTTTACACGTTCAGCATGATCAGGGATCGCCAAACTGGTGCTCATGTAATACAGATTGTCACGGTTATCAAACTTTTGTAAGTTGTCTGCATTCGAAACCATGGGTCCAAAGTGTACCCCTGTACAACAGTTTGCACAAACTCATCATCGGGAGACAATGTGCTGCGTGTCGCGAGTAATTGCGCGCGCATTACCGCCAGTATTGACGGGCAGCGATTTAAAGGGTCAG
This sequence comes from Chlorokybus atmophyticus, assembly GCA_009103225.1. Lineage (NCBI taxonomy): Eukaryota > Viridiplantae > Streptophyta > Chlorokybophyceae > Chlorokybales > Chlorokybaceae > Chlorokybus > Chlorokybus atmophyticus. The sequence continues at coordinate 983,171 of RHPI01002048.1, forward strand.
CCACGTTGGTTCTGCCCGGCCGATACACCCAATCAAAGGTGAACCTGGACAAAAACTCATTCCAGCGCGCTTGCCGTCTTGACAAGTTTTGCTGTGTTGAGAAATACACCAACGGGTTGTGATCAGTCACAACAGTGAACTGAACACCCTCTAAGTAACATCTCCATGTCTCGAGAGCATGAACTATACCCAATAGTTCTTGCTCTGTCGTAGTGTAGTTTACCTTTGCAGGAATGAACTTCCTACTCTCATAAGCACAAGGTCTACCATCTTGCAGTAGTACCGCACCACACCCAAGTGTGGATGCGTCACTGACCACTGTGAAGTATTTGTCCAATTGGGCAGTGCTAACACCGGCGCCGATGTTAAAGCCAACTTCACCTTTTGCATAGCAGCTTCTTGTGCTGTTGTCCAAGTGAACGGGGCATCTTTACGCAACAGTTTGGTTAAGGCATGACAACTGTCGAGTACCCCATCATGAACTTGCAAAAATAGTTTGCCAACCCGAGAAACGACCTTAGTTGATGGATATTCTGAGGTTGGGGCCACTCTTTCACAATCTGCGATTTGCGAGGGTCAGGTTTGATACCCGCACCACTCACAATGTGACCAAGAAAGGGCAACTCCGTTTTACAAAAATCACACTTGACGAGATTTGCCAACAAATGATGCTTGCGCAATCTTGCCAACACCGCTTCTAAGTGTTGCCTATTTCTTCCTTTGTTCTACGAAGACAACGATGTCATCCAAATATATCATGACATGTTGATCAAGCACGTCACCAAAAATTATATTCATTTCCTTCTGAAACACAGCGGATGCATTAGTCAATCCAAAAGGTAACACATTGTATTGATAATGGCCCGTAGGTGTCCTGAATGCTGTCTTATAGACATCCGAGGATGAATCCGGATTTGATGATAGCCGCTTGTCAAGACTAGCTTACTAAAGTACGCATTCCCTGACAACTTGTCAACACATTATTAATCCTTGGGTACGGGTGTCTGTTCATTACCGTGATCTAGTTTAGAGCACAGTAATCCACACACATGCGCAATCTCCCATTCTTTTTCATAACAAACAATAAGGGTGCGCCAAAGGGTGAAGAACTTGGTTCAATCAATCCCTTTCCCAATAAAACTTTTATCTGTGTTTCCATTTCCCCCCTATCATGAGGGCTCAAGCTATATATAGGTCGAAATGGAGGCTCACTATCAGGAATTAAAGGTATTGTGTGTCCGACACCTCAATCAGGGGGCAAGCCCGGCAACTCATCTGCGAACACATCCTGAGATTTCTCAATGATATCCGCCACACCTTCTGTATTGCCAGGCACTACATCATCACTCAACGTTAAGTGCATGAGAAAAGCAGGTGTGTTTTTACGTAACGCACGCTTCACTTGAAGCGCCGTAAGTAACGCAGGGTCTGTTTGCTTGTATTCCAAGCTATGCGACCCCTGCACGGACAAAGTGATGCGCTTACGCCCTTTCTTTACTGTGCACAGCCGTGCAGCAGTATTTAATAGCATAGACACTTGATTCTGCCATTCTTGGCCAAATACCACATCAACACCAACTATGTGGGTACTACGATGAAAGTTAGATTGGCTTGATAATTACCAATTTTAACTTTCAACTTGATTTCACCTTTTACCGATAATTTGGTATCGGAGCGAGGGCGTGGGGGCATGGGGGGGCGGCGGCGGCGGCGGGGCGCAGAGGCGGCAGTCGGCACTACTCAGTGCCGACATCAGGCCGGCGGACCAACAGCGGCGGCAGCGGCGGCAACTAGCAGCCGCTACCCACTAGGGTGGGTAGTGGTAGTTGTTAGCCAGTTGTTGTTGTTGTATAGTTGTATAATTGTATAGTTGCTGCTGTTGGTGTAGCCTAGCCTAGCCTTGCCTTGCCTTGCTTGCTTAGCCTAGCCTAGCTTTTCTGGCCTAGCCTAGCTTGTTAGTGTGAAGGGGAGGCGGCCACTCAGGCAGCCTCACCTCAAACATTGTATCTCAGCACATCACTTGTAATTAAGTCACATATTACTTGTGATTGTGCTCGTGGGGCTGCCACCACGTGGATTCGTGGTGGTGTAAGGGAGGGTTGTGGTTGTTTACACTTCTCCCACCCCAAGAAAGCAGTTTAACGCCAACTTGGGCTGTTTTGGCCGCCATTCAGTGCAGTAGGGCCGCCAGATTCATTCTGGTCGATTGATATTAAACCCTCGACTCACGACTTGTTGATATCGGCCTGTAGGGCTGATTCAACGAGAGTTTGGCACCTTTTGTGTCATTTACAATTGTGAGTCGAGTAGGGTTGTACAACTCAAAGTGAAAACTTTAAGTCGTTGTAGCTTGCGAACCGTTGCGTGGATTCGCGCGCGGGTTGTTCACAAGCGAGTGTCTTGTTGAGAGGTGTTGGGCAGTCATGTTACGAGCTGTTTAACCCAAGTATAGCACCTTGAAATCAACGAGAAAGAAACAAAATTTGACACTTTCAAAGTGCACAACTCGTGTGCTTGTGCACTCGTGCACTTGCAAACTTCTTGACGGCTTGTCTCCTTGGGCAGATGTCTCACCAAGGAGAGGAAGGAGGGATGTATCCCGAACCTGAGGATTCATCCTATGAGCCATCAAGTGATGAGGAAGTGAAGCACTTGGAAACGAGTGGTGGTTACAGTGTCAGTGAGGAGGAAGAAGCCAAGTCCAAGAGTGGTGAAGCTTTTTCAAAAAAGTCCTCTCATGATGACCAATCTATGGACGCTCAGAGCATCATCGGGGCGGCCATAGCGAAGTACGCATCAGAGCGCAAAGCTCTTCTTGCTGCACACCCCCAGCTTCGCAAGGAAGTGTGGGATGAGTGGGCGCAGCAAATCCGTAACGCATATGAGACGGACTTCGCGGCACTCCCACGCGCAAGCAAGGAGATGGTGATTTGCATGCTCGAGCACAAGTTGACGCGTAGTGTACCGCAACTTATGCGCACAGATCCGGCAGTGGCCACTCTTATGGCTACTTATGACAAACCAGGCCCGTATCCAGGCCAGAGGATGGCGTTCGAGGCTCTCACCTTATTGACGGTGGAAACTCAGAAGCGCTGCAAGGACCTCTTCTGGTACTTAGCGCATGAGCTGGAGGAGAAGTTTGCTCGAGAAGAGCGCTTGACTGCACGCCTCGATGCTATGCAGTCCGAGTTGATGGCATTACGCCAGCATGTGGCAGGGGCTACTACTATCGTAGTAGGGACATCAGTTGGCCTACCCGTCACAGCGCTGAACAAGCCTGAGAAGTTCAAGCCCAATGCGGCTGTGAACATTCAGGATTGGGTGGTGAATTTAAAGCGCTACTTGGCTGCACTTCAGCGACCAGTTAGTGAGCATACATCTGTTGCTGAGTTGCTCATGCCATCTGACGCTTTGGCCGAGTGCGCGCGTCAAACGGAGGATGGTGCTTCCAAGACTGTGGAGGCATTGCTTTCAGTTCTTGGTGGAGCGCTATGGTGGCATGGACCCGGCTACTGCTGCTCGCAATAAGCTTACCAAGCTGCGACAGAATGGTTGGGCGGCTTCAGTGTAATTGCAGAAGTTTCAGGCACTTGTTGGCCGTGTCAACAGTGGGCTCATGCCCATGGACAAGGCTGAGCAGTTTGACCTGTACAAGCGCGGCTTGGATGCGCGCATGCACGACCAGTTGCAGTACAATACATCGACGGGTCAACCGTGGGTTCCCGCGGACCTGGCAACCTTGCAAAGGTTGAGTGTGTATCTGTTCAATGACGATGCTGCGGCTGTGCAGGACAAGTCACACAGGTGGTGGCTTTAGTCAAGCCACATGGGGGAGGGGGAAAGCGGTTCCCTCCACCAAGTGCGCATGCGGCGAAAAAGGCAAAAATCTCATACGCACCTGCGAGTGGTGCTACGCCTATTGCAGCACGCGCCTGCTACGTGTGCCATCAGCCAGGTCACATTGCAAAGAACTGCCCAACCAAGGGAAAGGGCAAGGCCAAGAAGGTTGAATAAGATTACGTCGTGACTGATGTACCTTCATCTAGTGGCCAGTTGCTAGTGTTACATGCAGCAAGCTGGTTTGATGAATTGTCTCGTGTACATGAAATGACACATGCATGGCAAGCACATGATAAGTTGCCACTTTTTGATAGTGAAAAAGTGGTTGGCCAGGCTTGTGTGCTAGTGCATGTAGAATCTAACATGCTAACAGAAGTTTCGCGCACATTGTGTGAGTTACAAAATAAACACACGACACTGAGTGTGGTTGTCATGGTGCCGAAGTATCATGGACCGTGGCTAAAGCATACTCGGGCGGGGGGATTGTGTTGAAACAATTCACAAAGCGTGAGACGGGGACAGTGCGGTTGTCAGCAATATTGATTAACCCGCACATCAGTCACGGAATCTTGGCTACCTTTCAAGGGCGAGTAGTACCTTTATTGTGGACCTTCACAGGCACGGCACAAAGTATTACTAGCTCGTTCTTGGTTGACACCGGGGCAACGCATAACTTCGTCGAAGAAAAATGGGTTATGCGCAATAAGAATAAGATAGCGTGTAAACCCTCAGCATTCTCAGCTACTGGTGCTGGGGGTACGTTATCGTTGAAAGGTGAAATCAAGTGGAAAGTTATGATTGGTAGTTATCAAGCCAAATTGACTTTCATCGTAGTACCCATTTACATAGTTGGTGTTGATGTGGTATTTGGCCAAGAATGGCAGAATCAAATGTCAAGAGGGGGGTGCTACCGCCCCCTTTAATCCCCTACTCCAACACCACCAACCACAGCCACGTCGCCGCCGCCGCCGCTGGCAGCCAGGGGATCGAAAGATCCCCTGGCTGCCAGCGGTCGCTGCGTTAGCAGCGCCGCCATGCGGCCGATATCGACTTGAGACTCATGTCTCAAGTCGATATCGGTGTTAAATAACATAACACCTTATTATGGCCTATAAAGGCCCTAATACGACTTTAATGGCTGTGTTTATCCCCGTTGGAACCCTTATTTCTCATTAGAAAAGGGCGGGGAACCGCATAGCGGTAGCACTCCGTTACATAATGTCATAAGTACATGTATTTTGTAAAATGCGGCCGTGCAAAACTTACACACCAAGTGTATAACAACGAGAAATAGTAATGCAGTTCAAAGCAAAAATGAGGTGCAGGCGCATAGTGTGCGCCGCACACGCATGTGACTTGCTTGTTGCGTATATCACTTGCATGTTCCGTACACTGCGCAGATCAACATTTTAACTCATTTTTCCTAACATGCATGCACAATTGGCATGCACCCACATTCATAGCAGAACTTAATCATTAACAGCTTGCGATGTTGAAAATGCTTGAAATTCTACAGGTTAACAGTCAATTCGGTGTTAACCATTCCATGCCATGCGAAAGTTTCAGCATTTGTGGTTTAGCCCAGCTGCATTCTCGTGATGTGGAGCCGCGTTAATGAAATGGCACTTTCTGCCTGTATGCCGCTGCCACTACATACAACAGCTTGTACTGCGCTCTTAGCAACGGTTCTCGAGCAGCGTTACACAGGAACCTTTTCCCTCGCTCTGGCCTGGCGGACCACCAGGCCCACCACACTGACCAGCGGTGGTTGGCCGGCCCATGGCTGCTCCTGCGGCGGCCCCGGCGGCGGTGGCGGTGGCTGCACCGCCGGCGGTGACGACGGGTGGCTCAGAGGCCCGTCAAATCTCGCATCCCATTGAGCCGGCGTTCAGCAACAGGTGCGAGTGCTGTGTGCGTTGGATCTTGAATTGCGTTGGTGAGAACGAGAGTGGCAGTGTGGAATGTGTCTCAGGCTCCTCCATGCGTCAATGTTGTCACATCTCAAGAAAGTTATACGCACAGTGTTCACTGGCGCACACGTTATTATGCTGTATTGTGTACACCTTAATCAGTGTATACGTCACATGTAAGAAATGTAGCACCGACGGACAAGAAGCTAACACCACAGGTAGGATTCTACACATGGTTTGTGATACAACTGTCATGTATTCTCTCTCTCTCTCTCTCTCTCTCTCTCTCTCTCTCTCTCTCTCTCTCTCTCTCTCTCTCTCTCTCTCTCTCTCTCTCTCTCTCTCTCTCTCTCTCTCTCTCTCTCTCTCTCTCTCTCTCTCTCTCTCTCTCTCTCTCTCTCTCTCTCTCTCTCTCTCTCTCTCTCTCTCTCTCTCTCTCTCTCTCTCTCTCTCTCTCTCTCTCTCTCTCTCTCTCTCTCTCTCTCTCTCTCTCTCTCTCTCTCTCTCTCTCTCTCTCTCTCTCTCTCTCTCTCTCTCTCTCTCTCTCTCTCTCTCTCTCTCTCTCTCTCTCTCTCTCTCTCTCTCTCTCTCTCTCTCTCTCTCTCTCTCTCTCTCTCTCTCTCTCTCTCTCTCTCTCTCTCTCTCTCTCTCTCTCTCTCTCTCTCTCTCTCTCTCTCTCTCTCTCNAGGTAAAGGCGGTGCTAGCGGGGGCGGTGCGGTCGCGACTGGCTGGGCAGTCGTACCACCCAGACAGCGCACCGCAGTGGGCGCGCGACATTGCCGACGCTGTTAAGACCCAGCTCAAAGGTAGTCAACAAAGCGGTACGAGTTGCGTCTATCATGTGTCTCACACTCGCACACACACGCGCACCATATGCATACACGCACACAAACGTGCACACGTGCGCGTGCACACAAGCACACCAGCTCACACCAGCTCATAGGTATAACGTGCCATGTTTGGCGTTCATCATGTCTCTGTCATACACATGCACGCGCGCATAGCCACAAACAAACACACGCATGCACATGCAGCCGCACACGCTCATGCATACACAGGCAAGCGCACAGCCACACATACATACATTCGCGCACGCATGCACGCCCCCTCATTCCAACACGACACGCAGAGCTGGAGCTGGACCGGTACAAGTTTGTGGTGCAGGTGGCTATCGGGGAGGTGCGGGGCCAGGGTGCGCGCGCAGCCGCGCGGTGCTTCTGGGACGCCGCGGCAGACTCCTTTGCCTCCGAAACCTTCTTCAACTCCTCGCTCTTCTGTGTCGCCGCCGCCTTCTGTGTATACCTCTACTAGAAAACCCCACCCTCAGACTACATTACCACACTACCACTAGTCCACATACCGCCGCCACTACTACTATCAACGCTTGTCTTACCCGCCTACCCCTGAGCTAAGAAGCTGCGTGTGCAAAGAACAGAAAAGACAGCGAATACTCTCCTCAGCTCAGAAGTTCACATCAACTTCTGTATGCAGCATTAGGCATCTCTCATATCAGGCATGGCCGCTGGTTGCAAAACCAGAAGCAGACACACAACATGCTCTTGCGGCAAACTGTCACATCGCGTGCACATCACCTTCACTATTCTCATGCTCTACTGAGAAACACTACGCACTTGGGAAGCTGGTAGGATGGGGAATGTTGAAGCAATGACATCTGCATGACTCAGTGCGCCACTGAGCCACGCAAATGCAGTGCGTTAGACAGCCACATTCAACTTCGACACTTGTAAAAAGAGTGCAAGTGCAGAACTCGTGCGGCAGTCTAGAGATACAATCTACTTGCCATCTGTAACGAGTCACTTGTGTGTGCAGTGTGCCAATTCCATACTCGTGCACAGTGATTGTCTGCAGAGACGGCAGCCATACACCAACACTACAATCATGCCTCTGCAGTGCATCGTGCCGACTCACTGCAGTTTTGCAAGACCACTGCAGCACAATTGTCACTCGCTGTGGCAGCAAGCGCACTACAACAGAAGTAGTGTCGCCGCGACAGTAGTGCTGGCTGTTGCTGTTGAGAAAGCGCAGCTCAACACCTTCCCAGCAGCCAGTCTGACCATGGTAAGTTACACCGCACCCCAGGCCAGTCAGGGTTCATAGCATCAGTCCGTGCATGACAGACTCTGCCTTGAGAGCCAATGAAGTATCCGTGGTGCCGTCAAGCCAGCCAGACAGACAAAGCATTGAGAGAGACGACTGTGCAGTCAGCGGGTTGCATGCGCATTGGGGGGCTAAACCAGGATGGCGGTCGGGGCGGCGGCGGCGGCGGCGATTGCGGGTGTCCGTGTGCTCGCGTACGCATGCGGTTTGCAGGGCGGCGCTGGCCGGCACGGGCCTTGGGCGCATGCCGGCGCAAGGCAGTCGGCGCTGAAGCACTCCCGCAGAAACAGGAGCAGAAGCGGCCTTGTGTCTGATTGCCGGGGAGCCAGCCAGCGGCCGGCTAACTCCTCCTCCTCCTCCCTTCCCTTTTCCTGCTCCGGCTGCTGGTTGCAGGGAGCTGCCTTGAACATCAGGAGGAAGGTTGGCAACATTGCTTTCAGCAAAGCTGGCAGTGCATGCTTCCGCTGCATGCTGAGTCTAGGTTGAATACTACTTCGACAGTTGTTACCGCTGCTGCCACTGTGCCGTCGTTAGTTGTATTGCACGTAACCAAGCCGTCAAACAGTACGTACTTTGCACACGGCGTTTCCTCGTATTCACAGCAATCGTTGAGTGAGAAGGTTGGAGAAGCATTTGCTCTCGGTCCTGGTGTTGCACAGTCCATGGGTCATGACTTGTGTACGCATACGTTGGGAGGGGTATTGTTGTATCTTTTTTGCGGTCGGTAACGGGCCCTTGTCTTGTTACAGCCAGCAAACATGACACGAAGAGGGCATGCGTGAACACACACACATACACGCATGCACGTACACCCATGCACTGGTCACCTTACTGTTGGGCCTGCCCCAACCTGTTGCATTGTACACGCAGGACGTACGTCTCCACCAACGCAAGCATCCACAAGGGCGCGCAGCTGTGCTGGCAGCTATAACGGCGGGGGCCATGTTCTCGAGCAGCGTAAGCGCGTCGCTGATCAGCCCCGCGGACACGTGGGGCGTGTGGGCCGCTCTCCTCGCCGCCTCTGCCACTGGCCTCTGGTGCGGTATGTACACAACAGTGCATAAGACACTATGCTGGGCTCACAGAGTCTCGCATGCATGCCATTGATATGTTGGGGTTGTTGCGGGTTGACACGAAGCGTTTGTTCATGTGCGTGTATGCTCTGCAGGTCTGAGAAGACCGAGTGGGGCCGCAGGCTAAGCGGCCCGCTTGTGAGCACGCTCGCGGGTTTGGTGTTGAGCAATGTTGGCATCGCACCAAGCAGTGTAAGAAGAAGACACAACAATCTCGTGGGTTGATGGTCGTGTATTGAGCATCAGGACCAGGTCAACACAGCTTGAGTTGTGGTTGCATGTCCAGGCCAGTGCGTATAAGGTTGTGAACAAGTTCATTCTGCCGTTGGCGGTGCCGCTGTTGCTTTTCTCAGCGGACTTGCGGCGGGTTCTGCGAGAAACCGGCCGGCTGCTGCTCGCCTTCGTCCTCGGCTCATGTAAGCAAGACAGTTTGTCCACTTTGCTTGTGCCTCTCCCCAAGGACGGTACTGAACCAAGAAATGGTGTGTTGTGCGCAGTTGCAACGCTGGCGGGCACACTCACCGCCCTGAAGCTCCTGCCGCTGCGCAGCTTAGGCGAGGATGGTTGGAAGGTCGCGTCAGCACTTATGGCCCGTCACATTGGCGGAGGTATGCATGTGTATGTGTGGTTCACCTATCTAGCTAACAAGCTGACTATCTGTCCACGTGCCAACTTGTATCAACGTCTGTAAAGGCACGCTTTTTGAGCAAGTCATGTGAACGCCTTCACGAGTGAAGTGGGTCTCAACGTGTGTTCCATTTGCAGCCATCAACTATGTGGCGGTGGCGGATTCATTGGCGCTCAGTCCTTCGGTGCAAGCTGCCGGCTTGGCGGCCGACAACCTGGCGTGTGCGCTGTACTTTGCTACCATCTTCTCCATCCCGCTGCTCTCCAGCGACCCTTCAAGCAGGAATACGCCCAACACAAACAACACAACACAACAACTGGACACACCCATCATTGACGAAGCACTCGCCGCTGTAACCCCACTGGACTTGTCCAAGTCTTTGGCAGCTGCAGCGCTGTTTTGCGTGGCAGGCGTGCGGTTGGCCGCAGCACTGAACTATCGCGGCGGCGACATCCCTTGCATCACCGCCATCACCGTCGCGCTCGCAACACTCATTCCAAAGGAGCTCTCACGGCTCTCTCCCGCAGGAGACTTGCTGTCGACTGTTCTCATGCATGTGTTCTTCGTGACTGTCGGCATGGAGGGCAGCATTGCCAACGTCATCAACACGGCCCCTGCGTTATTTCTGTGGTGCGTGCTGCAGATAGGCGTGCATCTCGCGGTGATTATGGGCGTCGGAGAGCGGCTCGGCTTCCATCGCAGCGAGCTTCTCATGGCTAGCAATGCCAACGTCGGCGGCCCGACAACTGCGGCGGGCATGGCCTCCGCCAAAGGCTGGAGAACGCTGGTCATGCCCGGGATACTCGCTGGCATACTTGGGTATGCGGTGGCGACTTTCGTGTCAATAGCAATTGGCTTTGTACTGTTGAGACGGATGTAAGCAGCTGTAGGCACGAGTCAATCTCCCTCAATTTTGTCGTAGCTGAGAAGGTTGGTGTGATTATTGGTCAGTACAAGTCTGCTAGGCGATTGGAACTATGTTCTAGAGTACTGCTCTGATCAGATACTGATGCAGTTGTGCACTGATCAACCTCAAGCGTGGACACGTGGTGTCATCAATCCAGTGGCTTTCTGCCACTATATGGGACATAATGCAAGCCACGGCTCTGGTGAACTTGTGCAAAACTCGTCGCACAATCTGGTCATGCAAACTTGAATTCGCAACTTATGTTACTTCACCGCAAGAAGAAATATGCCCCTGAATATGGCCACCGGCATGTGAGACGGAGGTACATGGCATTCTGGTGCCAGTTGGCAACCAGCTGCCAAACAGCTACCTCAGTCAAGTCTAGTCGGTAGCACCATGAACCACTCAATCCCTAGTAACATCCGAACATTGCAGCATACCAGCGTTTGTACACAGTAACTTATGATCTAGCAATCGTGTTGTGCAGGATGCTGGGGCGCACCATCCAAAAGGTGGTGCAACATGCTCATAACTTGTGTGTTCTAGCTGAGGTACTAGAAGTCATGCACTGACTCTGGCCACAGTCTTGGTACGCAGCGCACAACAGTATAACAACATCAACCGCAATGTACAACAACTAGGTGAATACTGAACCTGAATCCTGCAATGTTTTACCTACCGCGCTGGAAGTCAACCCTAGTCCTGCCTGAACCCCCGTCATACCCATCATGGGATGTGGGCCCACCACCAGCTGCAGCCTTCATTGTACCACCACCGCCAATCTTGTCCAAGGCTCCCTGCTTGCCCTTCTTAACTGTGGTGAGGAACTGGTCGAGACCAAAGGGATCTGCCTCATCGGCATCCTTTTCAAACTCCACTGGCCCTGCCCTTGGACCTGCGGACTTGTTTGTTCCGGCAAACTCCCTGTCAGGCTTGAAGCGGTCTGTGTTGACGACTTTCTCAAGAGCATCATCACCACCATACACTTCCGAGTCAGCATCCTTCTTTGGTCGATACAGCCCTCCAACACTGGGGTGCGATCCGGCAAACAAGCCCTTGTCATACACAGTGTAGTTGTCTTCAGCGCCAAAGCCAGAGGCGATGCCCTCGTCCTGGTTGAACAGCCGCTGGTCGTACATGGCCTCGCCTCCAGTCTTGCCAACATTTGCTTGCCCGAGAGCAACCTTTTCACTGATATCTCTGTCTCTGTCGCGCGTGATCTTACTGCGCTTGCCACCGGCTGCCTCCTTGGCCTCTAATCTGCGCTCCCTCTCGCGCTCACGCCTTCTTTCCTCACGTATGCGCTCTCGCTTCACCCTCTCTGCTCGCTCTTCTCGATCCTCCTCTTCATCCATGTCATCACGAGCAGCAGCAGGAGCAGGGCGAGCCTCGCCTGCACTGCGAGCGGATGCTGGGATAGGCGCTGCAGCAGGCATGGCACCACCAGCACGCTCCATGCGCGCACGCTGTGCAAGGGCTCGCAGCTCAACCTCCTTGCGCTCCTTCTCCTTCAGTATCAACTCTCGTTGGATCTTGGACCGCATCTCCACAGCCTCGCGGGCTTTCTGCTCGGCCACATACAGCGCCTCGCTGAGTTTGGCAAAGTTGTCATTAATCTGCACCTCCTGCAGTCCACGACCATCTGCTGCAAGCCGCTTATCGAGTGGGATAGTGTAACCCTTGGGGTTCTTCCAGTTACTGATACATGGTGGTATCTTCCAATCTTGTTGATCCTTCACTGTGACAGCGCGAGGGGGAGAGTGCATAACTGGCACAGGCGGAGACCCTGAACCCTTTGGCACACGCTTATGCTTGAATTTGGGTGGCTCGAGCGGATCCTTGGCAACCTCCACCATGCGAATCACCCGCTGCTTTGCTCCGCTGTTGAAGGCCTCCCCCTGTTGAGCTGGCGTGTACTTGATGTATGTGGGCTCTCCTGGCCTTGGAGCCACCGCTGCCGGCTGCGCCGCACTGATCTTCTGCTCCACCACCTTCTGAAGGGCTGCTAGTGTTCGTTGTCTGGTCGCCTCAACCTGCAAATACATGACACAGCAACGTTAACGAAGATGCAACAGTTGTTGTGTTACGTATGTCGACAGGCCGCATACGATTTAAACAAATATGCAGCCTAATGGACACGGTCAACCAACTAGCGTTATTTTGGTAAAACGCGCAACATCACTCGAAATAACTTGCATGACATGCAAAGACATACCTCTTCCTCATCTGGTTTTGCCAGCTCTTCCTGCTTCTCACCAACTTTTGGAACCAAAGCACGGTGCGACGAGTGAACAATTTTGCGAGCGTTTTCTCCCTGCTTGACAATGGCATCAAACGCTATATTGCCATCAGCGTCCATGGAGAGCGGCAGCACTCCCTTGGTTGATTTGTCCTCTCCCTCCTTGCCCATCATCATTGGGTACTGCATGACATGGCATTCGGGGTAGGCGCCACCTCCCCCAAAGTCCTCTGGACGCCTGGGGAACCATCCTTGCCGCTTGCCGTAAGGCGGTATGGGCCGCGCAGGCCCAGCAGCTGAGACCTCAGCAGCAGGCGCCGCAGCAGGCTTCTCCTTGCCTAGCAGCGCCTCGGTGCTGTCGTAGACAACCGGCTGGTGCTTCGGCGCCGGCAGCGACCTCAGCAGCCCGGCCGCAGCCATGCTGCAAACACAGAACCAACCCTAGCCGCCTGCCTAGAGGATGCAGCAGCCTAAGCCTAAACGCTTCCTCAAGCAGATTGTTCCAGAGCAAAACCCAGCTGACGACAGCCTGACCACTCAGAAGCGCACAGGGTCAGCAGAAAGCCAAGACCCAAGCAACAGTAATGAGGTCGCTCTCCGTTCCGGACCGTCCACACTACCGCCGCCGCCGCCGGCACCGCGGACGCCGCCCGTCAGTTAGGGTTTTGCGCGTATATGGTTTAGGGTTTTGTTGCGAGGACTCGCAGTGCAATTTCGCTGCGTGCGAGTCTGGTTGTTGCGCTTGTGTGTGGTGGTGTCCGTGGCGGTGTTGGTGGCGGCGGCGGGTGGCAGGCGGGCTGTGGCGTCGTCGATTGCGTCAGCCTGCAATCTACAAGAAGCACTGATTGCTTGAACACACACAGTTGACAGCTTGTTACTGCTGCTGCTGTTTCTGGGTTTGCCATCTTGTGTTGATCATGGACTGCCTGTTTGGCCTTGTGGGCGACGGGTTCACCGTCCTGGTCGCCGACAAGAGCGCCGTACAGAGCATCGTGTTGCAAAAGACTGATGAAGACAAGGTGAGAACAGTCACATGACGCGTAGCCGAACCCTTGTGCATGCAATTGTTGTTTGTCCAAAGTTGTCCAACTTCCGACAATTTCGAGCTTTGCCGTTGACTAGCACGTGCATTCGCTGGTTTAGTCGCGGATACGTAGTAGACTTGTCGCAGATAGATAGAGTAGGATTGTTAGCTGCAAGCGCTTTCTGCGCTTGTTTCTGACATTGTTTGTTGGTTGTGCCATGCATGCTTGCGTGATGGCGAGCCGGTAGGTTATAATCTTTGCTCATAGACTCATACTCAGTGTTCCGCTCGCATGTTGATATGCACACGTGCTGAGCTTCGGTAGGTGCGTCTAGTGCTCATGCTGTGCGCCTGTGTGCAGATCATGGTGTTGGATGACCACAAGCTGATGGCCAATTCCGGAGAAACAGGCGACCGCAATCAGTTCTGTGAGTTTGCGCAGAAGAACCTGAATCTGTACAAATACCGCAACGGCATTCCGCTGTCAACGCATGCAGCTGCACACTTCATCCGCGGTGAACTAGCTGCTGCTCTGCGCAAGGTAACAACACCACACACATCAGCGCTCATGCTCATCAATCACATATGGATGTCTGCAACGATGGGGTGACATAGTTGTGATATGTTGGGGTTTTCCAGGGTCCATACCAAGTAAACCTGCTCATTGGTGGCTATGATGCGGATGTTGGCCCATCACTGTACTTCATGGACTACCTTGCCACAATGCACAAGCTCAACACTGCTGCGTTCGGCTATGGTAATACATGCGCTGTTGTATTTGCGCATGGCAACATGCTCCGTATGTGTGTTTCTGGGCTTCAGCGCCAAATTGGACTTTTCACAGGTGCATACTTCCTCTTGTCTCTGATGGACAAGCACTACAAGAAGAACATGAAGCTGGACGATGCGCTGAAGCTCGTAGACATGTGCATAGCAGAGGTGCGGTCGCGGTTAGTGGTTGCGCCTCCCAACTTTATCATCAAGATCGTTGACAAGGATGGGGCGCGGTTCCTTGCTTCGAGAGACACTGTCGGACCAAATGCTTTTCAGCGGCCCAACAGTGCTGCAGCGTAATTGTGTGTTGCGCTGTTATTACATTCATTGAGTGATGGTTGTGCTGCGCGCTGCATGTAAGTCGTAAATGTACATGTCCTCCCATTTCCCATCCGGCTTGCTTTACGTGTGCACTCTCCTGCCTGACAGCGTTGGTGTTTGGGCACAAAGGTTTCATGTTGCGTTTTGCGTTTTGATGTTACTGCAATACTGACTTCACTACGCATGGCTGCATGGGGCCTGTATGAGATGTGGCCTTACCATCCTATACATTGCTGCCTCACGACAGGTTAGGCAGTTGCACCATGTCGGGTTGCGCTAAGGTGCCTTGCTCTACTGTGGATATTCCGCCCGTGTCTGCCGGGCATGCACACACGCGACAGCGGGCATGCTTCCCGCGTTTCGCATTGGCTGTCAGCTCATGTATGGTCTAGGTCTGCCATTGTTGCAAGCCAACTCGCCGGCCTGTGAGTATCTGCAGTCCAGACTGGGTGACTACGATGCTTCGTGTTGCAATTTGGCACTTGTGTGCAGCAGAGAACGGGTCCAACATGGCATCGCATTGTCTGGTTGGCAGCTGTTCGCAAACTCTGCAGTGGTCAATTCAATTGGCAGGCTGCCACCTTCTGTTTCCAGCTGTGTCGTCGGTTGAACTGCAGCTATCACTGCATACATTGGTGATCTACACACAGCCTGTCCATGCTGCGCCATGTATTGCTCATGCATAATTGTCTACGTCAATTCCCAGCAGTGTGTTGCTTATGGTACTGCCGATACAGCACAAGGCAGTTCTTGGTTGTTAAAGATCTTTCCTTTAGATTTTAAGACTGATGTCTGTTCAGCAACATCAATCTCATGCACTCCTCCGTGGTCGCTGTGGACTACTGGCCATACTAGCATATGCGCCGTCTCCGGTCTCTGCGTTGGCTCGCATGATTTCTGCCACTGCGCTCTCAACCTCCTCCCCGAGACCACACAGCCTCAAGTCCACATTTTTCAGTGTCTTGTTCTCCTCCTGATAAACAATCAAGCAGCTCAACCACAAACCAAGACACTCAGCAACCCAATCAAGCGACGCTCCTTGACTAGGGGATAGTATGTGCTGAGTCCACTACAAGGACGAATGGACATATGCGTGTGCGCGTGTGCGTGTGCATGTGCGTGCACGCGCACAAGCACACATGCATGCACGCATGTTGCACTCTTGCTCAAGCACGCACACACACATGCATATACATGCATGCGTGCGTGTGCGCATGCACGCACACGCACACGCACACGCACACGCACACGCACACATGCACGCACGCATGTTGCACTCTTGCTCAAGCACGCACACACATGCATATACGCGTATGCACACAGACACGCACGAACGCACGCACAGCGCCAACATCGCCACTCAATGTCTCACTTGCAGTTACACGACCACAACCTCAATGCAGGTGTCAGCAACTTCACACCCCATGCAGCTAACTCGACCCATTGTCAGACCAATTGTAAAGTAGTCCGCAACTCACCAAAGCCTCCAGCAGTTCGCGCACAGCGTCGCCCTCCCCTCCCCCACCAAACATCCCCTCGTTGCCCGCCAGGTCGAGCTGCTCAAGGACACCGAGCCCCGCTCCTCCCCCTCCTCCTGCCCCATCTCCGCCTCGCCCTCCTCGTGAGGACGTCGCGTGCGAGGGCGGCCGTGCGGCATCCAGGGACGCCACCAGAGCCGAGCCGGCACCGGGGCCCAAACCGTTGGCTCCCAGGTGAAGGACCTGTTGGGGAGGAATGACTCAATGAAGCGATGGTTGAAACGTGTGCGAGGGGTGTGTACAAGGCAGCGCATGCGTGCGTGCGATCGAGGGAAGTATGTGACATTGACCTGCCTTTAGTGTTGTGTTGGACTTGAGCGCCTCCAGCATGGCCTTCCCGCCTTCATCCTCTAGCCGATTCAACCGCAATATCAGCGTCTCAAGCGTGGTGTTGGTTCTCAGCGCCCTGCCAAGCGCCTTTCCACCTGAGGCACACACGCGAGTTTGTGCTGTGTGTCACAACACATACTTTATCTTTCAGTAGTGCGATTACGAGCATGCCGAACATAACTCACAGACCAGGAGTCAGCAACTCACAAGACACACAATGTGTCCATGTGACCACACCCCCTCACCTTCAGCGTGTATGTGATTGTGCGTGAGGTCAAGTGTAGCAATGGCTGGTCGCCCCGCAGCGATTAGCTTGGCGAGTGCACGCGCCCCGCGGTCTGCAAGACGGTTGTGTGCGAGGACGAGGGCGCGCAAAGGGCATCGACCCGATGCGGCCAGGCCACCGCACAGGACCTTGGCCTTGTCGTCGTCCAGACCCGCCGAGGTGAGGTCCAGCCGAGCCAGAGCGGGTAGACCACCCGAGCACATAGCGGCGGATAGCGAAACAGCGCAGTCGCCAGCACGCGCGCCGGCGTGGGGGACCGTGTAGCTCACGCGGAGACTTGTCAACCTGCCATGCAAAGAAGATGGTGCTGATATGCGAGGGGTGGAGTACACAATTGGGCCGACGTGCGGAACTGGTGACAGTGAGCACACACTCCACAGACAAGGTGTGTCGTGAGTCTCTAGGGACAGAGTTGCATATGGAGCTCGACAACAACAGCATCAAGAACAGCAAAACAAACAGCAGCAAGTGTTGATTTTGTTGTTGTAACTGTTGTGATTGTTGTCATCACCCAGCATCCATCCATACACACTACACTTCAAAGTAGCATGGTATACAGCGGACTGTGTCTGCAATGGATGCAGGAAGCAGTGACTCGAGCACACACACAATGCAGAATGCCACCTACTACTGCCCCGCTCACTGTGGCAGGAGAACAAGGGACAGGTCAGCGTGCGGAGGCAGCCGCGCTAAGTCCAGGCCCCGCACCCACCGCGCCGACGCCACTGCCAATGCCCGCACCTCCTCCGCCGCGCGCACGCTGGCCGCCGCGGCTGAGGAGGATGCTGGCGCGGAGGTTGGGGACGCCGGGGAAGACGATGGATCGGCTGGTAGACTGCGGGAGAGAAAATGGTTGGTGAATGTGCGTTATTACGGGGGGGGGGCGGGAGTGTGCCTGCCCGTGTTGGTGTGCACATGTGAGTGTGCGCCTGTGCGCGTGCATGTGTATGCGTGCATCTTCTGCAACAGCGATAGTCTGCACATTGACTACCACTCACTTCTCCAGCGCAGCCTCGAGGTTCTTCTCAAACCACAGCTGCTTCCAGCTTCCAGCGCTACTGCTTGCGCCACCATTGTTGCCAGCACCGCCATTGCCACCGGCACAAACACTGACCACGCCATTGCTTGCGCCATCCGCGCCATGACAGCGCACAAGGGGCCCAAAGTCGGCGCGGGCCCTCCGCTTCCAGTACGACTCCTCGTGCACGATCTAGCAAGAACACCATCAACGACAATAACTACCACAACAGCAACAACGACAACGACGGCCACCAACAACAACGAAGCAACTATATCAACATCAACATGAACATCGTTATTATGTTCACCAACATTGTTATGATGATCACCATTGATTGCTTACTGTGCCGGCGAGTTGGGGAGGCAGGTCTAGGGGCAGGCGGTCGGTGATCTCGCGAACATACTGCGCAGGAAGGTCGCGAAAACCTGGCTTTGCCTGCAGTAAAGAAGGTGGTAGGTATACAATTATCATCCATCCTTGTGGGTGCAGCAACATCAACTGTGACATGTACCTGGAAGTTGGCGGCGACGGTGTTGACGCAGAGGTCCACAAGCGGCGTCACGAAGCGCTTCACTTCCGGCGGCGTACGCTTGATGCTCACGGCTACATGCATGCATGTGAGCGCATGCGTGAGATCAGACGGAGGTGCACACGAGGCTTTGCACTTGCGGGCGTGCATGTGCATCCTGAACAAATATTACAGTGTTGCTGTCACACATATTATCAGCTCACCTTTTGGGACTGGCGTATGGCCAACCGGACCACCCCGCCCCCTGTCGCTCTGCTCATCACAGCCATCGACCACACAGAGTAAGCTAATTGCTTTGGTAGTTCTGATCTCAAAACCTTTAACGCTACATAGATTCCTTCACTCATCAAGCGAGATGAGGTTTGCATGCGACACAGTGTTCACCAATCAGGGGCAGTTGCCTTGTATTACTTGCCTTATTGGTGGCGACGGAGGCGGCGTGCTCCCGGGCTGTCGTGGCCGGCGGAGTCGGCGAGTTTACCGTGCTCATGGGCGGCGGAGTGGATGACACCGACGGCGCCGCCGATGTCGACGCCGGCGGAGCTGCCGCCGCCGCTGTCGCCGGCGGCTCCACCTCGGTGCTCATTGCACTTATCAAAAACCACCCAACTGGTCACCTCATCTATCACTCATTCGGTCAACAATAAAAACTGGATCCCCTTTTCAGCGACACGCACACATGCAGCTACACCCCCAGCGACACCGCCGCCGTCGCCGCCAGCCCTACGCCCACAAATAACTAATGCGCACGTGAGATTCGTCGCGTCGATATCGGAGTTGGCGCTGTTATAGAGCCAACTCGACTCTGCATGCAGAGGCAAAAGTCAGCACAGTGTCACGTTTCCTCAGAGGATTCCGTCCGATACTGAATCGGTCACCGCGCGTGGCAAGCGGATATCTGTAGCAATGACAGATATCTGCTTGTCGCTTCGTGGCAGGAGAAAGTATGTCAGCGAAGACGATGACCAAGTCCTCTTGCGGCTAAGTCCTGGAGCAGGCGGCGGCGGCGGGGTTGAGGGCGGCGGCGTGGTTTTCCCGGTTGTTCGGGAGCTTCAGCGAGGATGAGGGTTGGTGTACTGCTGGCGCATGTGGCGAAGAGAGGAGCTGGAATAAGGGGTTTGTCGTCCGTACGGTGCTTGACGTCGTCCTCGGCGGTGACAGCCAGCAGTAGCAGCAGTGAGGCGGCGGCGGCTACTGCGCCGCCGGCGCCACCTAGCAGCAGCGAGGAGGTCATAGAGCTTGAGGAGCACTACAGCGCCCACAAGTGAGTGCTGTTGCAGGGCGTTTTCCGTTGTCAACCGAGCAGTTTGAATATATGCAGGTGCTAGCCATTTTTGCGAATGCGCAGTCAGTTGGCATTAGGTCAAGCGGTCTTGCCTTGGTCCATCGTCAGGTTGATAGGCTGACTACCCTGTGGAAAGCTTGAAACATCTTGTAGCTGCAGCTAGTTTTGCCTAACGACCTAATTCACTCCAGTTTGCTTGTGACACGGTTCTGATTTGCAACAGAGGCTCTGTTTGTTGGCAGAAAAGTTGACATGCATGTGCTTGTGTCTGCATTTGATACAGTGCCAAGGTTGTGATACAGCAACAAGCATGCCCAAATCGGAGGTTGTAGTTTCTGTGTGCTTCGCTGTGCAGGAGGAATAGCGACCTATGCAATGTACAGATAGGTTCTGCAGCGCGTGGTATGATGGCTAATAAATAAAACTCACAACTGACCTATCAACATACAGCTATCATCCCATCCCCGCCGTGTACGCCAAGGCAAAAGGCGTGCATGTATGGGATCCAGAAGGCAACCGCTATCTCGACTTCTTGAGCGCGTACTCTGCAGTGAACCAGGTGAGATTGTGCGCTTGTATTGGTGTGGTCGCATGCGCGCGTTTATTCATCTACGCTGCTAGTTCACAGGGCCATTGGCGTGCCCATATGTGTGTGTTACACAGGGCCATTGCCATCCGAAGATCCTGTCGGCATTGCATGAGCAGGCTGAGTATGTGACACTCAGCAGCCGAGCGTTCTACAACTCGCGGTTCCCTCCCATGGCCAAGTACCTCACGAAGCTGTTCGGCTACGACATGCTGCTTCCTATGAACAGCGGCGCTGAGGTATGCACTCTTAGCTGATGTTAGAGCAGGTTCTGGGCAAGAGCAAGTCATGGTAGGTTGTTAGACTTGTAAAACCATTTCGTTATGGCTTGGTGACTGCAATGTGGGCGCCTGCCAGGCAGTTGAGACGGCACTGAAGCTTGCGCGCAAGTGGGGCTACTTGACAAAGGCCATACCACAAGATCAGGCGCTCATCGTGTCGTGTTGCAACTGCTTTCACGGCAGGACACTCGGTGCCGTCTCGATGAGTTGCGATCCAGAAGCAACCGCAGACTTTGGACCGCCAGTGCCAGGCATGCTGAAGGTTGATTTTGGTGACAGCGCCGCCCTTGCTCGTGTGTTTGAAGGTACTGGCAGAGTGCACGTTGTGTGCTTAGGTGAGCAGGTTGTGAGAGCGGGCAAGGGCGGCATTGTGATGATTGCTTACCACAGAGCATGGAGACCGCATTGCTGCGTTTCTGTTCGAGCCGATACAAGGCGAAGCAGGCGTCGTTGTTCCACCTGAAGGCTACTTGCGCGATGTCCGAAGATTGTGCACGCAGCACAACATTCTAATGATGGCTGACGAGGTATGGCATGTGGATGGGATTGCAAGTGTGCAGCCGGGTCATGGTTGACGCACTAAGTTGGTCTATGGCAGGTACAAACAGGCATTGCCAGGACAGGCAAGATGGTTGCTGTTGAGCATGAAAATGTCAAGCCAGACGTGCTGATTCTGGGCAAGGCGCTTTCCGGCGGTGTTCTGCCTGTCAGTGCTGTTCTGGCCGACGCACCGGTCATGTCATTGTTTCAGGTACTAGATAAAGTCAGTGTGTTGCAAGAGAGTAGCACAGGTCATTATGGAAGTGTTACCAAGCCTGTCCCCCTGTTGCAGCCCAATCAACATGGGAGCACTTTTGGCGGCAATCCCCTCGCCAGTGCAGTCACGGTTGCTGCAATGCAAGTTGTGGTTGAAGAGCGTTTAGCTGAACGCGCTCAGGTAATCTGGATAAACGTTTACTGCTTTCTGCAACTGACACAGCATGCAGCTTTGGCAATGTTGGCAACCGGGGCTCAACACATGTTGATGTGGGTAAACTATCCTACAGAACCTGGGAGTTGAGTTCAGGCAAATGCTTGCGGGTGTACAGCAAGCAGCACCTGATTTGGTGAAGTTAGTGCGCGGCAAGGGTTTGCTGAATGCGCTTGTCATGGACAAGCAGAATTGTGCCCGTATGGGTGTGCAAGCATGGGACGTGTGCATGCGACTCAAAGAGCGCGGCATTTTGGCCAAGCCAACTCACAGGCACATCATCCGCTTGACCCCTCCCCTCGTCATCAGGTAACCATAATGCATTCTGCATGGACAGGGCTGAGCAGCAGGTTGCATGCCCGAAAGAGAGTGACTTGTCTCACCTGTTGACTCACTACTTACTCCTCATTTGCACAGTCGCGAGCAACTTCAGCAAGCGGCAGACGCATTGACCGCCACCCTTACCACCGATGTACCCTGGCTGCAGAAGCAGTCAGCACAGCGGCCACCAGCACCACCTGCACAGCCCTGCCTGCGCTGCGGACGGGTGCGAGCGCCATAAAGCTGGCAACAGCACTCCTGCAGTGTGCACTAGTGCCACATTATGCCCAAAGCATGCTGTGGTGATGGACTACACGCTCAGGTCCTGCCTGGACCAAAGTTTTGTTTTGAGTAATAGTGCAGTGACACCAGTCTGTTGCGAGTGTGCACCCCACTGGGGTCTCGGTTTTGTTAGTATAGGTTCTAGTAATACAGTCTGGTAACTATCAGCGTTGCTAAGCATGTCAATAAATGTAATGGCGTCAACTACAATGGAACATCTACCCGCACCAAGATTTGATTTGAATTTCCAAGGCTCTGATCAGTTCTCATACATTGAACCTGAACAACATGACATCGCCCTCCTGCACCACGTACTCCTTTCCTTCACTTCGCAGCTGCAAGGGTGCATACACGTAAATAAGCATGCAGCCCCTTCCTCATACAGTGTGTGACCACCAACACAAGCAGCACACATCCTGTTGCACAAGAAGGATGCATTCTTTGGCACAATGGAAAAATAAACTTACCAGTCCCTTCTCACGAGCTGCTGCCAAAGAGCCTGCGTTTTTGAAGTCTTCATAAGCGACCTGCCGAAAAAACGAGTCAGAATAGATGACAGCAGGGCACTGTCCTGTCATGCAGATGGGGACCCGGGGTTGTGTAATGTACCGTCTCTGCGCGGATAAAGCCCCTCTCAAAATCAGAGTGAATGACACCAGCCGCCTGAGGAGCAACCATACCGGCCTGCGGGCATAGCGGTCACAGTTACTGAATGCATGTCACAAAGCCGTGCACACAACTGCCATACAGGCATGTTATGGTATCCTTGAAACATTGTAACTTCAGTTGAGCAATCAGTACTTGTATACAAGCCTTGACAGCGTGACAGACAGCACACAACAAACGCAGTACATTTATCGTCCATGCTCGAGTTTCCTTGTCTCCTGTTGTAAAGTATGTCCTGAGCCCCAGCGTGGCATAAGTGGTCTTGACCAGGCTGCCTAGCCCGCCTTCTTCAACACCCAAACTCTGCAGATACTCCTGCCGCTCGTCTGGTGCAAGCTCTGCAAGCTCTGCTTCCACCTGCGCAGCCAGTCACTACCGTCAGGTGAAGGTTTGGACCAAGCATCAGTATACTGTACTAACATATGCTTCTGGCGTTGTGAACAGCTCATTGTGACAGCATGCACGCCATCAACCGCAACAATGATCTGTTCCAGCATGCACATACCTGTGCTGAAACCACAATCATCTCAACTCCCTCAGCAGCTGCTTTCTCTCGGACCGAAGCCACATAAGGGTTGCCTTCCCCTTTGCTGGCGAGGTCATCCTCCGAAACATTTGCCGCATAAATTATGGGCTTTTCTGTAAGCAGACAAAGCGGTGCAATCTGCACAGAAACAATGTGTCAGGCGGGTGGGTAGAAAGCGGTCTTTGTAGCTCCATCACCCTCGGTTCATAATCTAATGGTGAACCGCTTTGAATATAAGCTTTGAATAATCTTGACCCAATTGATATGCGCCAGCAGTGACAAGCATGCTGGCTTACAAACTCTTTATCTTCAGCTGTCAAAGTCACGGAGCGCACTGGCTTGCCGTTCTCAAGTGCAGCTGTTATCTTCTCCAAAAGCACAACCTCCGCTTCAACCTAAAAGGATGTTATTGTTACACATGTTTCAATTGGATTACGCCTCTGCCAATGGAACTCCCAAGCAACAATGCACTGCGATGGTATTGACACACAAACTGAGCAAAACGACAGAGACCAGATTGTTGCCACACCATATGTTCCATAGCCAGACACTGCACCAAAGTACCTTCTTTTTTAGTGCAGGGTCTTTGGAACCCTTCTTGACACGTTCCAGCCTGCGTTCAATCTGCGTCAAGCAGGCGCTTAGCTTGGCCCTCTTTTAACTGAGCAGTGCAGCCAGCGACTAGGTACATACTTGCAGCAGGTCTGAAAGCGCGAGCTCCTGGTTGATGATGTCAATGTCCTCAGCTGGGTTCACACGCCCGGCTACATGCACAATGTCGTCGTCCTCAAAACATCGGACCACCTGCAATGAAGTTCTTGCCAAGATTTGCTGGTGACACGCGAGGGCACCTATTGATCGCCGTCACTGGGCTGTTGATAGCCCATGGACTCACCCATCCTTCATCACCCCCACCCCCCACCCCAACTACCAACTACCAACCAATTGCGTACCTGGACAATGGAGTCCACCTCCCGAATATGGGACAAGAACTTGTTACCAAGACCCTGCAGAACATGCACTTGTAAGCTTTCATGCAGCAAGAGCTGCCACTGTCAGCAACAAGACATCATGAATCGCACTTGTGAGCTGCGTCGCGCCAACTGTTTGATTCCGTCAAGAGCATATTTGCTCTTCCCTTGACGAGCTAACCCATTGCGCATTGCTGCTGAAGCATGTGTATTGTGACTGTTACCTCACCCTCGCTGGCACCCTTCACAAGCCCGGCAATATCCACGAATTCCACTGTCGCAGGAACCTGCTTCTGCGAGCTTGACAACTGTGCAAGCACCTGTGCACATAGAGCATACGTCAAGCAGAGCTTTATGTCTGCCAACTGCTGAAGGAGACGATAAGTCACCTGCAGTCTGGGATCTGGCACTGCAACTATGCCAACATTGGGCTCTATTGTGCAGAATGGGAAATTGGCGGCCTGCGCCTTTCCACCTTCAACCATGGCATTGAACAGCGTGGACTTGCCGACCTGTCGAACAAGCACGCTGCCATTTCAGCAATAAACAATCATACTGGCAAACTCCCAATAAGACGGCGTCACCAAGCGTTTACCACAAGTTAAAGCTAACAGATAATGCAGTATCCAAAGACGTACAAGTTGTCATAAATAGTTGATGCTGATATCCGTTCATGCTGTAAATACCAGTGTACATGCTGGTTGAACACAGTCACAAGCATGCAATGCTGCTACAGTGGAGCTGTAGCTGCTAAGTGTATCATGATGCGTATTGAACATGAGCGGGTGCCGTCAGTGCGCTCAACCAGCAGCGAAAGACAGACGCGACAGCATATTGGCAATATGACCTCCTTGTGTTCGCTTACATTTGGCAATCCCACAATGCCAGTGCGGAGACCCATGCATACGGGGCTTCTGTGGAAGCATCGTTTGCTGCGGGGTGCGCAAGCAAGCAGCCCAGCGCCCCCGCCCGTGCTGGACCGCA
Organism: Chlorokybus atmophyticus; assembly: GCA_009103225.1. NCBI lineage: Eukaryota > Viridiplantae > Streptophyta > Chlorokybophyceae > Chlorokybales > Chlorokybaceae > Chlorokybus > Chlorokybus atmophyticus. The sequence goes on from RHPI01002048.1 coordinate 1,008,581, forward strand.
CAGCAGACGTCAGCCTCACGGCTGAAGTCAGCCTCACCACCGACGTCCTCTGCAGAGCCACCGTCGCACACGCCATCGTCGCCGGCGACAATGAGCACCCCGACACTTCTGCCGCCGCCGCTAAGCTGATGGCAGCTGATGCCACAGCCAGCGCGGGCTTGCGCACTGCAAATGCGCGGCCGCAACTGCACCCGGGCAGCAATGTGAAGCAAAAAGCGCACGCAAGCAGCTCCTTGCGGCAGATAGCGCCACGTAGCAATGGCGGCGGCGGCGGCGGCAGCGGCGGCGGTGGGGACGGTGGGGGCAGCACGTGGAACGCTTGCTGTTACTCAGAGGCGTGTTGCCGGGCGCTCGTGGCCTCACCGCGCTGCGCCGCGTCACAGACGGACGCAAGCTGTGAATGTCGCCAAGGAGCCGGACGCCGACAATGCGGGTGAGTTGGTGTAGCTTTGCGTCACCGAAGGTACCACCAAACTATTGAAGGCGATATTTTGTCTGTTCCATCTACCACGACCCCATAGAAACGCTTTGCGCAACTGACCACTTGATTCAGTAAGCGTATCGGTAAGGAAACATTATACTGCTGTATAATTTTTTATACAGTGCAGAAATGCGCGTTTTGACAACACGCTTGTGCATGCGTTGCATTCGTCTTAATCGTCCAGTGCTCCCGGGAGAATCGTGCAGAAGCAGAACCTGACAGTCTGGTCTGCACGTCGTTGTCGTGCAATCGTCTTGTTAAGTGGGTACGCGTCCACAGCGTTGATAGCGTTGGTACCAACCAATACGCAGCACTATTCATGTTAGTACAGTTGTGCATAATGACGCCTCATCGTGCAAGAACTCAATCTTCTGGCATACCTCATGATGAGGCAGCTGTACACCACACGCAAGGGGGGGGGAGTGTTTTACAGCTGTCCTGTGCAAGTGGAGGTGGTATTGAGGCCGGTCACAACTGACAAATGCAGCAGCAGTTAATTGATTGCACTCAACAGAGTCACGAGAAGCAATGGGTGCTGGGGAGTATTTTCAATCGCTGCTGAGAAGGACAGCGCCTGTCCGTCGATCCATAGAGGATGCCGTGGGGCCATTACCAGATTTTGCAGAGCGAAGGCAGCGCGAGTCAGATGCGCAGACAGCAAGCCAGCCGGTACAGCCTGCATAGCATACATGTTGTCTGCTGCTAGTGGTGTGCATCAAGTCCGAGCTCCTGTGCATGTTTAGTCATGCAAACCACATTACCTTTACAGGAAGATAGGTCAGATGGGGGGTTTCTTAAACTAGCGCAAGCGCGGGAGTGGTTGAACAATGTGGATGCAGCAGCACCTACTAACGAGGCGGATGACTGGGTAAGCTCTTGTAATCCAGCTATTCTACACAGGCGACGATTGCATCTTGATGCATGTAGTTCACAGAGAGATTTCGAGATGAGGAGCTGGCATGATGAGTGGATGCAAGAGTATGCTGCGCTCAAGGTAGACTTGTTTGAAAAGGCGAAGACAACATCTGCTGCAGGCACCGCTTTCTTCCTGCTGACGTGGTCTGCACAAGCAGCCATTGGCTATGCGTTTGGTGCCGCAGCAGGGTATGTCTACTTGTTGACTTGGTGACTGCATATTTGCATAAACCCCGATTACGTACTGTCAGTTGAACTCCCACCTCTGATGCGTAGCTCAACTTATCAGGTTCGCGTACCTCAATATGCTGGTGAAGTATGTGGATTCGTTGCAAGGAGCTCTTCCAGATAAAAAGCCCTCACAGCGCTACTCCTCTGCCAGGTGACGGATGGTTGCAGTGAGGTGGCCACGTACTGATTGAAAGCATGCTGCTCTTTCCATGGCATCAACCTGACGACATGTGCCTCTGATTATTCCGCTAGGGGCTTGACTTCCCAGAAGCTCGCTGAAGGCATCAAGACCACTCTGCAAGGCTCGCAAAAAGCTTTGACCAACCCGCGCTTGTTACTGCCAATCGCACTTGTTGTGGCGTGGAAGGGTTGGAGCTTAGGCACTGCAGAACACCGAGAGCTGCATGTGCCGGTGAGTACTGTGCTGTACGCAGAAATGCGTTGGTAGAACTACGTCGTACATGTTGTTTGCTGAAGTTGTTTTGTAGTTTGACAACACTTCATGTTGTGTTGTGGACAGCTTGCTCCTATACTACTTGGCTTCTTTGCCTTCAAGGCCGGCTTTTATGCCAAGACCTTGGACGACAACGGTGATTTGCTTTTTGGCACACTCGATCCAACTGCCGAAGAGACTGAACGTTAGATTAGACTAGGTTTAGTGCGTTGTATCCCATAGCAAAGCTGAATAGCAACAGGGCACAATCAGCGTTACATGTTAAAACTACCTGCGCGATAATTTATCTGCAACGCGCCGTCAGACGATGTTATGAAGTGGCAGGTTTCTGACACCGTTCTGCTATGTAAGCTTCTTGCAATTGTTCCAAGTGTTTCACAATCAATGATTCTATGTCCGCCTCAGTGCCCCTGTTTATTGCAGTATGCCCTTCTTTGCTGAACATCACCACCTGGGTGAGGCAACACATGTTAGCCCTTGCAGACTCGTGGTATAAGGCAATGACAAAACGATTGTTCCTCCTTGACCTGATCTCTTCTTGTCTCGAGTATGTTGGCAATGACTGCATGCACTTGATACTTTCGCAAAGCCTGATCTGCCTTGTCCGAGAGAATCGCCAAGTCTGTTTCAAGCTGTGCAGCAGGTTACCAGTTAGTCCACATGGCAGAACCGAAGTCTTTACAATCGCAACATCCATATGCATGCCGTGACTACATGGCATTTAGTGCACCTTAAATGATACAACCAGGGCCTCTGGCGCCCAATGGCGCCTTACTAGCCCCAGCAACTTTGGCACGCGCTGTAACCGCAGGTTCAATGGCCCTCCTGTGGACTGTATCTTATGCTCCACCTGTCCACGCAAATCATTGGAGTCTTGCATTCTGTGCATACGCGTGTCTTGCATTGCAAGAATACATATGCGAGCTCCGCAACAACTACCATAACTGGTTATGCATTTCTATCCACTCCAGACAGTGTGCTCATGCACACAATGGAAGCAGCAGTTGTTCAAGCACGTGAAGAGATGCTGGGCAACTCGGAGAAGTGCACTCACCATACTTTGCCATGGGATGTAGAAATCAGACACTGCTGCAGCCAGGTAGAGCATCGCGCGCGGTCCGCATGGCTGCAAGGCTTGCGCAATCAACTGCAAAAGCTGTGCACCAGGAAACACAAGACACATACTTGGTGCTTGTGCATCTGGGCTACAGATAAGCCTACACACCAATATGCGCATGATTTGTTGGTGACCAATAAACAAGTAATGTGCGCCTGAGTATACAGGCAATGCGGATTGCAACTGTTGCACTACTACAACAGCTGGTGATGAGATGTGATCATGTGCCTGGAAGCATATGCTGACCCATGCAGAAAGAGAAGCCAAGCATCATGACTGGTAACGCATCACATCACCACGACTCTCAAACCTACCAACCTGCAGGTACTCAAAAAGTGTGGTAAACTCCAGCCTTAGAAGCCTGCCAGCTTTTGCGGCCTGTCACACGGACGCTGCTTTAGACTGGCACTGTTACACTCGCAGCACCACAAGTCATGTCATAACCCACATCTTCTGGCAGCGCTTGTAGCATTCACGTGTCGGCAGGCACGCAACGCACACAATTGGATGCGAAGCGACGCAAGTAACAATGCATATGTTGGTGTCAATGACTGATGCAGTACCTCGGCGCGTCCATGGACGGCGCGCGCCAACAACTCGGCGCTTCCAATCTTGGCTGCCCATACCGCAAGTTAGTGCATGCTACTCACTGCAATCACCCACCAACGTCCCCCATGTGGTTTCCACACAACCTCAATGAGCAGCACGACTACATATGTTGCTAGTTGACCAGGAAGGCGCTTTTGACTCACCGTGCACTTGATTTTGTTCAGGTCCCGGCGCCAAACAGTCGAGGACAACCGCAGCCGATGGCAGCTCTCGCGCAAACGGCTGTACAGAGAACCTGGTCATGGAGTGTGCGCATTGCTCGTAAGCACATCTGTTCATGCATGGCTGTACCTGCGTATTTGTGAAGTTGTGACAAGGTGGAATTGCGTTGTTTGTTACACTACCTGCGGTTGAGAAATATCACAGCGTAGCCTGCTTGCAAAAAGTACCTGCGCAGGCCAAATCCATGTCAGGCACACACAACACGAGCCCCATGAGTCAGCAAGGCCATGTATTGCCTGTACCACAACGGTAGTAAAGTCTGATCCATCCAAAGAGCATGCATCCATGCCACAAGTAATGTTACAAATCCCTGCGGTTCCAAACATACTCTGTTGACGCTGCACCTCGGTTGCCAGCGCTGAAGTTGTCCAGGAACCGAACACATCGGCGCTCCAGCGGGACAGTCGTGCCACCCGACGAAACGCACACCACACGATCTGCGGTGAGTCGTGTGAGATGGTTGATTGATTGCAATGTGCGCATGCAAGCACAGGAGACCTGACGCAGTTGAGCAGTCTGAAACTTTTGCAATGGAACAACAGGATGTGCATATCACATAGTACGCAAGCAGACAAAACCACAGCAGCTCGGCTCATGCCCTAGCAGACCATGCAGCCGGCGTTTGCTATGGTACGATGATAAGTATCAATTGTTAGGGAGTCACTTATGAGGTAGGCTGCTCCCTTTCGTTCATCATAAAGTACTGTTGCTACCAATAAACTGTGGCATATGCTCATGAACACATGTACTGCACCATGACTTGCCACAGATTGCTGCAATGCGCGTTTCCTAAGCAAGGTTGAGCATCGCAGAATCCGAGCTGCCCAGTGTGCATGACAGGGGCAGGCAATGGCAGTGAATGCACCACCATACTCGCACATGCACGCAGCACTGGTCTCATCTCAACTGAGAGTGTCTCACCGCTGGGCCCAAGCGAGGCGACGAACTCGGCCAGCTCCGACTTGACCTCGCTTTCCAGACTCAAAGCAGGCGACGCTGCGAAGAAGGCCTCTGCCTCCGCCAGGGACGCCATCTACCAGCCTGGCCAACGGACAACGCTTGTGAAGGACAATTGAGTGTTGTCAACGAATGAAGTGTATAACACGGAAGCGTTGAGTTGTCGAGCTGAAAACAAACCATACCAACACTACACAACCACTGCAATACTCACGCAAACCACACAACATCATCATGTCAAGTGACTGGGTAGGTGAATCATAGAAGAATGTTGAACAACACGAAAACAAGCATTGTATGTTGTCAACTTGTGCAACAAGTTGATAGTCGAAAGTGGTCGTGCAATGCATTAGGTGCTTGCTGCCTGCACACCACGCAGGTACCACCTGCGTAGGTAGTACCTGCGTGGTGTACAGGCAGCACCTTAAGACAACATACTGTTTTGGTAACATGAGCTTAGTTGCCTCTAACTAAGGTCACACCCGCAAACTCAACGCTACCGTCGAATGTACTGCATTTCATTATGCACTCCATCCTACTCTTTGATCAAAACCTTCCTCCCAGTGCTTGATACGTAATGCACGTGTGGTGTTGCATCTGGTCTGGGAAGCTTGTGTACGACATAATTACACGCACACAGCACTGCGAGCAACCGCACGCATGCATGTCACAACAGCGGCATGGCAGAGGCGTTCCCTCTTGCGTGATTTACCTGTTTTAATATAGAAGGCCTTATGCACGGTGGTGTCACCACCGGCAGCTGCTCCTGCTGAGCCCTACTACCACAACCAGGCCAAGACGCTGCCAGCTAGCGGAACGCCAGGCCAAACCAGACCAGACCAGACCAATGCGCCAGGCACCAGGCCTGGCGTTACATTAACACGCAGGCCGCCGGCAAACCGACTGCAAAGCACTTGTATGTAATAAGCCGCTCTTGTTCCCTTTGTACAAGAATGTTACGCTCTATAGTGCTATGCGGTGTTGTTGTTGCTGCTGGGGAATGTCGGCAGTGCTGTCGGCTGAGGCGGCGGCATGCCTGACGAGGGGGAGGAGGGCTTGAGGGTTGAGGCGGCTTACATTGGTGTGGGCTGCAACCGTGTGGCGCATGCGGCTGCCTGGGGTAGCCGACTCGTGGCCTTCGGAGCGCACAATGCTGTGGCGTTGTATGACCCTCAGGCATGGATAGTCAGTGGTTTGAATTTGCTCAGTATTCCTCAAACACTTCACAAACAAGTTCTTGCATGAGCTGCAACTCGTACCAGTTGCAGACAATCCCTCGTGTTGAGCACACTTTTGCCAAGCTTGCATTGCGGGTTGTGTAAGTAGCCGACAGCGCATGCTTGTGTTTGCCGCTGCACCTAAGGCTGTTCCTACTTCTGTAGGCTGGTTTTCTCTTCGTGTGCTTGTGCGCAGTAGCAGGGCGCCAATCCAGCTGCGTGCACTTAAACAAGAGACAACGAAAACTTTACAACACTAAAAGCGTGTTGACGTACAACAGAGTAGACAAGACGCAGTATATATTGTATTCACTCTGGAGTAGACAATATCTGCACGCGCACATAAACACGCACACGCGCGCACACTTACATGCATACGCGCACAAAACGAAGTTGGTTTATTAGCGCTGTTGTTTGTTACGTGTGCATGCATTCCCAGCACTCGCTACACGCTTGCCCAAGTAGTGCTATTTGTCTAAGCATGGTTGCTTGCTTCTTCAATCACTGACCCCTACAATGCACGTTTGTATGCGATGTGCACAGAAGCGAGCAATTGTAGCAACCTTGCCAGGCCACACGTCTCGAGTCAATGCCGTACGCTGGCTAAAATTAGGTGAATTGAAGTGCACACAAGCACGTTCCTTGACATGGCCTTACACATGATCACTGCAACGCATCCACTTCTCAACTTTACACCTCCTCAGCGGATGGCGATGAGCTACTGTTATCGGGCAGCGTGGACACCTTGGTCAACATGTGGCGTTTCACGCATGCAACCACCACGGTGCGTTTCACGTTATTGATTGTGTGCAGGTTTGAGTTTGTTCCTGTGCGCGATATCTTTGCTGTGATTGTCAGACTTGGGAACAAGAGGGCACTCTGCGAGGGCACGAAGCTGGGGTAGAGCACCTTGCCACCATTGCGCTGCCGACGGGCAGGTTGCTGCTCGCGAGTACATCAATTGATTGCACCACACGAGTATGGCAAAGCAACTCCAAAGGCAAGTCAGGCTGCATGTCGTTGTCAGTCACACCTGTATGCGTGCATATGCTTTGGCATGCACACATGGTTGATGTATCTCAGGCGCATGGGAGCTATTTCAGACGGTGTCCGTGAGGGGGAAGCTTATGCAGTGTGCGGCGTTGGCGCAGCTGCCCGCAGCGGATGGAGTCACTGTCTTGGCGTTGGCTGGGGTGGACAGAACCATACACATACTCACGGATGCCTCTGGGCAGGTGCGTACTCTCTATACTTTTGTGACCAGAAGTCTGTGTAACGCCTGTAGTGTTTGGTTTTCTTTGTATTAAAGCAGCATACATATGCTATGCATGTGAGCTGAAAGCTCACATGCATGTTTTGCTCTCCACACAGGCATGTGATAAGCTGCTCTAGCATGCACTGTATGTACGATGTTGTGATGCCGTGTGTCTTGTTTTTGTTCTATTCTGATCTGCTCTGTGCAGTTTGTATCTGCGTGCGAGCTGCATGGACATACAGACTGGGTGCGCTCGCTGTCGTTCGTTTCGGTGTTATTGCCACTGCCCCACCTGCTGCTGGCAAGCGGCTCTCAAGACCGGTCTGTACGTGTATGGAAGATTGAATCTGTCGGGGCTGCGGGTGGCACCGATACAGAAAAAGCAACAGGCTTCGACTTTTTGAAGTACTGCCGAGCTGCAACTGACGATGTTACACACGTTTTATGCACATGCTGCACTTATGCTGACGATGTTACACACATGCTACACACGTGTTGGTGTACATGTCTGCTTCTGTGCACTGCACTGCACAGTTCTGCACTACACAGACTGATGCACGGTAGGTACACTGCTCGTCCGGTGTTCTCGGCGGGGGGCAGCAAGTACACAGCAGGTGTGGAAGCGGTGCTCGCGGGCCATGAGGACTGGGTCCACACCGTATGCTGGCAGCCCAGAGTAGGTCAGACAACTCATTGCAATCAACCATCGCATTATTACCTCAATACCTTAATACCTTGATTCACAAGCAGTAGAGCCAGTGAGTGACCTTTACGCCGGTCCGCATGAGGTTGCTCACGATCGCTACAGGTACTGATCAGCCAGTAGCGGTGCTGTCAGCATCAATGGACCGCACAATGAACATCTGGCGGCCATCGTCATCAGGTCTCTGGATGAGTGAGGTATCATGGTCTCTTTGTTATGTCGATGTTGTGCAGCATTAGTGTACATTGACTGTGCAGTGCACTTGAGCTGGTTTCATCAGGTGCGTGTTGGCGAAGCGGGAGCCAACGTGCTTGGCTATTATGGTGGTGTGTTCAGTCCGACGGGCGACTGCATCCTCGCACACGGCCACACCGGTGCTTTCCACTTGTGGCGAAACCTTGCCCATGGTAACAATTTTCTCCGACCACGCCTCTGCTTCGCTATTACACTTGTTGCTCACATGCAGCTGCACATGTTGGTCTCATTGAACGCTGCCTGCATGCACAGTCAAGGGAGATGATGACTGGGCGCCTCAGCTGTCGGTTGGCGGCCACTTTGCACCTGTCACGGACATCACGTGGGATCGATTTCAGCGGTTCCTGCTTTCAGTAAGGTGTGCAGTACAACAATCCCTCCTGTGCAGCAACATGTCCATGGTATCCTGAAGTACCTTGCTTATCTGACAAAGCATGTGTGTTTCTGTCATCCTTCCAGCCACGATCAGACCGCCCGCATAGTAGCAGAATGGCATCAACCTCGTGACACAGATGGAGACTCGCCTGCTATGTCTTGGCACGAGATTGCACGACCGCAGGTAAGGAATAATCACCATTTCCATCATCGTTAACTCATAGGGCCTAGTTGTTACCGTCACCAACTGCACATCACGTGTTCCCATTGTTGTCCAGGTGCACGGCCATGACATCAACTGCGTGGCGTACGTCAGCGGCGACAGTGCGTGGCCGCAGCGCTTCATGTCAGGTGCTGATGAGAAGGTTGGACGTATCTTCCATGCGCCCGCAACTTTCGTACGCAGCTTGGCGAACATCTCAGGCAGCCCGGTCAATCAGGCTGAGGTAAGCATGCCATTATGGAGTACGACTGACGTGACGGTCATGCGACTGAGGCTTTTCCCGATGTTGGCAAACTGCCTAGTTTGTGTTCACAGCTTGATGGTGATATGAACGGTAACGCCGTTGGTGCGAACCTGCCAGCGTTGGGGCTTTCCAACAAACCACTATATGCAGGTACACACCAAACTTGCACTGCACTTGTGCTAGAACAGCCTGACCAAACGAAGGTGACGACTATTCAACCCTTAAGGCTTCAATCACCGCAGATTCGCCTGCAGCTGAACCGGCAGACAGCGTTGCGTTGGTGGGTGTGAGCGACTACGACGGCATGCCCAACGCAACGCCGCTGGATCTGACCGAGCCGCCACTTGAGGAGCACCTCGCGCAGAACACTCTGTGGCCCGAACTGCAGAAGCTGTACGGCCATGGCAACGAGTTGTATTCCGCTTGTGCAGGTTAGAAACACAAGATATGCACGCAAATATTTTAGATTGGTTGCAGTGTTCCATTGTTCATGACATGGTCAACACCATTCATGTGCAGATCATGCGGGGAGGCTGATAGCCACCGCTTGCAAAGCGCAGTCTGTGAATGTAGCAGACATCTGGCTATGGGAGACTTCCACGTGGCAGTCTGTTGGGCAAATGCCGGCGCACACACTGACCGTCACGCAGATGGAGTTTTCCCCTGACGACAGCCTGCTGGTCAGCGTGTCCAGGGATCGACAATTGGCGCTGCACAGGAAAAGCAGTGGAAAAGGTCGGTTTTCACTGAAAAGTCAGATGTGAATATAGCATTCATGCAACCTATGCACTACCCGCTTGTTAATGCTGTGCAATCGCAAGCCCTGTATCTCTTGCTTTGTTGGTGATGACAGGTTGCCCTTATGAGCTGGCGTGCCGCGTTAAGGGTCACGACCGCATCATCTGGTCTGTTAGCTGGGCGCCGAACGGGCAATTTTTTGCCACTGGTTCCCGCGACAAAAAGGTATCTCAATTGCAGGTCAAGCACACACGATGCAAGCGAGGCTGCCATTGCACGTCGACCATTTGCTTTATGAGCAGCATGTTGCTACAAAAGCCCAGCCAAACTGCGGCTCGCAGGTCGCGAGCACGGTTGCTTTTTGTGTATGACTACTGTGCTTTTGCAACTGATGCAAGCATACATCTTGACAGGTGAAGCTATGGCGGATTGATACAAGCAGCGAGGGTGATATCACAACGAAGGCTGCCGTCACTCTCCCGATGTTTGCATCCAGCGTGACAGCTGTGGCTTTTGCACCTCAGACAGATTCGAATGCACCTGTCACTGCTGCCCACATGTTGGCAGTGGGTTTGGAGTCGGGCGAGATCGAGCTGTGGCGTGTTGCACAAACAGCAGATGCTGCTGCTGCTGCACAGCTTACTACAAGAAGACTGCTGGCGGTAAAGCCACATTTGCGGCATGTGGCTGCCGTGCACAGGTTACGGTGGCGTGTTGTGCTATTAAGTGAGGGCAGTTTCGGGGCTCTGCAGCTGGCTTCGTGTAGTGCCGATCACTCAGTAAGGTTGTTTGACGTGACATGAAGCCATGCTATGCAGTGCCAGCACAGTGAGGCACCCGCATTCCGCCCTCATGCTTGCCCTGGTGCCGCACACTGCTGGTGTGCATGTCAATCACCTGTAGTTACAGCAAATGCGGCTAAACTGTGTTAAGTTTTGAGTTGGGCTCTTTCGAGACACTGATACCCGCTACCTGGTCTGATGCGCTGCTGTCTCTTGGCTAAAATGGCTTTACTTGATGCTTAGTCAGCGGAACCTTGGTTCATGTACATGCAACGTGTACAGGATTTTTCGCTGTATATATACAATGTGGCGTATGTATGTGCATGCAAAGAACATGCAAGTGTTGGCAACATACAATGTATCTATCTACATATGCGTCCGCAATCTATCCATGAGCTCCAGGTCACAAGCTTCTATTGTGAAAGAAACAGAAAAACAATCGACCATGCAGGAGTTGGTGCCATTGTCCATGTGTTCTAGCCCTGAACAACAGGCTTACTCAACTTGTGCAGTGGCACTTCTGCGCATTGTAAAGCACGCATGCCAAGTTCATCTGATGGTCTCTGTCAACGACGAGTGACGCTAGCGCTGAAAAGTAGGACATCAGCAAAATGTATATATGCAAATAATCACTTTGAGCCCCTTTCTCAAGCGTCTCAAGTTACCATTTAGTGTCCAAAACTCGATCATTTGGACATCCTAGACTCTATTAGGTGTGTCATGCGGCGTGCGGCACTCGCATAGAAAGTTTGAATATACAAGTCCTCACTACCGCCCTAAGTAAATATCTACCAAACATAAGCGCGCGCTGTCTTCCTTTACGAGGTTTGCATAAGACAAGAACTCTAAACCTATGCAACAATAGCACATCAAGATGACTTGCGTATAAATACAATAGCCATCTCAATGTGATGCTCTTGATACAGACATATCTCAGTACCGAAAATGGTACAATACCCGCTAGCCATCCCGATGTGCATCGGCGTGGCTAGATATTGTGATCGTTGTGATACCATAAATAGTACATTACAACGGGTAACAGTAATTTTATACTTATGCTTATGTATCAGACCAAGCTTGCCAACGATGTACTCAAATCTAGTTATAAAATATACTATTAGGTATGTTACAAGTTTTAATATTCTGATTTAACACTGAGCTAGGACAAGTACTGAGTATCGTAAACAGTATTGTAGCCGTTATTTTTCACACATACGCGTAATATATATATATATAACATACCGAAAGCCGGGTTTTTTTCGCCACAAATATTAACACAGTCGATGGTATTAACAATATTTAAACGCATGCACACGCCCCTCCACACAAAGCACTGATAAACTAGGGTTGGCGCTAGTGTTTAGACGTCAATGATGCAGCAAACATAGACAATAATTCTTTAAATAAAGAGATTGTTGGAAGCTGCAATATTGTTGCCTCAACTTACACAACTAACAATAATGCAAATATACAAATACATAACCAAGGTATACATAATAAAGGTATTGAAGTAAGTAATTGCTGTAATACAACCAGACATGCAGCCACCTCCTTGACCTTGTCGCGCAAGACACGAATGTGCGCAATAGAGTTCAACAAACGCGAGGCGACGATACACACAACATACAAGCAGGCAAAGACAACCACGAATACAAGCATGATGCACAATTGCTGATGTTCACCCGCATATGTAAGGGCACTGCCTTAGGGCAGCAAAGTTCAGCAGGAACATGACCGCGCCTACTGCTGTGATGGAGTTCAGTACATGGTCACATGTGCACCTGTGAAGAGCACAAATATTAACACAACCACCGTGGTTGTGACTACACCGCATAACGATTGATTGAAAAATACTTCAAGCACATGCATGCGCTCGTGCTGAAACTGAAAAACTGAAAAACGGCAATGTTAACTTAATCTAATATATACAATGCATCTTCATGCCAAGCTTCTGGTGTGGAAGTTCATGGTGCAATAGTGTTAAAGTAAGATGTAGACCACAAACTACCTATTCTGTTTGCAGTGCTGTTGTGTTGGCAGCCATGCTTGAGTGCACAATGCATGCTCATGCCGAGTCCACACATAACTACATCGTTATGCTTGCTTGCACAAATGCGGTGCTCATGTGTGCAGCACAGTGCCTGGTTGTCATGCTAGCTGACGCAAGTACGGTGCTAGTGTGTGCAGCATAGTGCATGGATGTCACATGGCCGCTAACTAGCCGTTACCACTGCTGACTCACTACCAGGCCATTGCCACTTGAAGCGCCTGTAGGCATTCCAAACCGCATTATGTACACGGCTTTACATCAAAACCTTACAGGACCCTAGCAAGTGGCGGTCGCCATGAACGCCTACGCACAGCACCAGCACTGCACACTGCCTCCGCCCTCCGCCCTCCATCTTGCCTGCTGCTGCTTGCCTGCTGCTGCTTGGCTGTACTGTACTTGGCACTACGTTGCTGGACCACACAGGTTTAACTATGTGGAGCTGTTGCACAGGCCCGTTGCCTTCCCTTCCCTACTTGCCCTGCTCTCTGCTCCTTGCCCCCTTTGCCCAACCCGCTGTGCATTGCACTTAATTGCACGCACTTAGTTAAGCTGGTTGTTTGCCCCCGCTTATAGTAAACTGTTGCGTGCTTTACTGCGTGGTCTCCAGTGCGGTGCACGTGTGCATTCTTGCAACTATTCTATAGGAATGCCGTAATACAAACATGCATGCAGCTGCATGCATACCCTTGAACACACGAAAAATGCACACTTACAGCCATATACTCAGGCGTGCATGCGCACATCAGCACATGCATGCTCATACACATGCATACGCGCACGCGTGCACACGTGCATACCCCCCAATCGTAACCTTCATAATTTTTCATGCCTTCCACGGTTTAAAGCAAAGATGAAAAGCAATACAGACAAAGTGATGGTGAGATTTATGAGTCGGTAGTGCAGCACTTTTACAACTTTAATGTCATACAAAAAGTGCAGCGTAGAATATGACTCATTGGGCAAACATGAAAGTAAGTACGCTATATTAAGCATGTTCATTATGCAAATAGTCGTTATCAATAGCTTATGGTAAGCTAATAACCGTGCACATCAACACATTTAAACAATACAACAATAATGTACATGCGTGTTAACAGTGTAGCACATTGTGCAGCCGTAAGCTTGAGAATCCAAGCTACATAACGTACGCTGCAAAATTATAAGCATCATAAGGTCTCAAAAGTCATATTGCGTATAAAGTATCCGTGCGGCGTAAACTTTGCACCACGCTAATATACATGCCGATTTTTTTAATGATTATTTTCTCGCAAGTACACACACAATAAATGACGCTATATTAAAAGGAAATAAGTTTGGAGGTCTACATTAATTGTAACATGATACATAAAGGTTCTTGCATAGTATTTAAAATAACACAATATTGACCTACTATTTAAAGTTGTGCATTATGAATGCAGAATGCTTTTTTCTGTATTTTTTGATTATTGGGTTATGATTGATTGTCCATTTTGTAAGTTGCAATAAGTTATGTTCCTGCTAGCATGCCAACAGCCGCTTATGGATAAGGGGGGGGGGGGGGACTGT
>RHPI01002048.1:1023076-1039850 GCA_009103225.1 Chlorokybus atmophyticus
GGGGGGGGGGGGGACTGTATGAAAAAAGGGCACCGGCTGTCCTTGGGCATAAATGAGGTCGTGACCGCCCGCAACAATCACTCCAGTATTGCAGTGCGCGTTTCTTTGCGATATGCTGCGTCACTTCTTCAATTATCAATTACGGCGAGCACACAACGACCTCATCTTGTGGTTATAAAGTGGTTATGTATCATAAAGTGGTTATGTATCATTGAAAGCCTAAAAAAAAGCCTGACGGGTTGGTAAAGTCTAACTTCTTTGTAGGTATTCATATTATGCACGGGAACAAAACTGCACATGGGCAGAATACTACCCTAATAAGCATTGCACAGCTAAAATAACCATATTATATATACCGCGAGGAAACTGTCTTACTCAGATAATGCAACGAGGGAAATCACGACGTAAGAAGCTTTCTGCTTAGATCGAAGGAAGCACACCTTAACGTATGCACATCAATGCTTAGAACAAGGTTTGACTGTATCAAGTTGGCCAACCGTACGTCCTTGCGCCGCGTGTCCAGCCAGTAGGATTACGCCGGCTGTGCTGAGTAACGCGGAGTTTGCGTGACTCGCCGTAACAGCGACACGGTATGCCCAACCAGAGACGTCAACGGGCGCTGCGGTCACATGTGGCTTCTGTCATCAGAGCAGCCAACAGCAGGTGAAAATACGTCTACCTGTTTTCAAACTTGTTTGCTGTTCATTCAGTGGGGAGCTGGCGTAGTTTGAGTATGGGAAGGAACGGCGAGCATCGCACTTGCTGATTGCCCTGTATTCTCGTGTGTGCATAGTTTATACGTGCTATCAGCTCAGCTGTTGTGAGCGGAGCAAATGCTAGTTTGGGAGTGTCACCAGCTTGTGTGTCGACTGTTTGTTTGTTTTGGGTGGTGGTGATGCTGCTGGTAGGGTAGCGTAGGGATGTGTACACTCAGTTGGGGGTGACGTAAATCAATCTTCCCCCCAAGCTGGAGAAGGGCAAAGGCTGGGGTGCAACGTGCAGCAGCAGCAATGTCTACCATGGAGAGATTTGAGAAAGTGAGCTTTGTGCTGTGTGATGTGCAATCGATGTTCCCCAATCAAAATGAGTTCATCTCAATGCCTCGTTGTCAATCAGTTTGAATTTTCAGTTCCACATGCGGTTATCACCATACCGACACCTTCTGCTGCTGCTTTGTGCTTTGTTAGTACATTGTGCCTATGTGATTGAATTCACATTAGACCCAAACTGTAAACCTGACAATTTGTGCTCGGGTAGCGTGCAAACGTACTGTCTTGTACTAAACCTTATTTCATCAATCGTTCGTGAGCGTTCATGTAGTGTACGCTCTACTTTGGTGTGCAATCGTGGTGATGTGCGCACTGCTGGTTGTTTTGTGCACGACTGCGTGCATGTCTTGACTGTGCGCACTTCATTTGGTAACTGCCGTTCTTTTACGATCTACACTCATATCTGTTCAACACAACATACTTGCAGCAAAGTCATACAAGAAGCTTGCAACTGCAGTATACATGACCACAGCACTAGCAGCAACGCACTTGTTACTACACAGATAAAAAGCCTTGGGCGGGGCGCTCAAGGCACAGTCATTCTGGTACGCCGTAAGGCGGACAGCAACAAGTTTGTCATCAAGCGCATCTTCACCGATGCCGACGCTGGGGGTGAAGGGGAGAACAACAACAACAACAACAACAACAACAACAACAAATGCGATCAAGAGCACCAAGACTTCATGTCGGAGGCATGCATGAATCGCATGTTTGCGCACCCACGCACGCATGCACCCACTCAAGCGTGCGCGCGTTGTCACCCCTGCACGTAGTACTGGAACAGTGCATATACATTGGTCGTTGCATTCGCTGCTAGCAACGAGTAACACTTGCGGTTATGTTGGATAGGTGCGCGCACTGTCGGTGCTGAAGCACCCCAACATTGTTGGGTACTATGGGTCGTTTGAAGAGGACGGTGTCCTCAACGTTGTTATGGAGTACGCTGATGGTGGTTCGCTCTTCCAGCACATACAGAAGGTAGGTTAGCTATGCATTCAGTTGACAAGCTCAACTCTGTGAGCACATAGCATGAGTTGACTCATTGAACCTCAATCGATCATATATTGAGAGTTGGTAACACTGCATAGGCCAAAGCACCGTTTCCTGAGAGCGAGATCCTGGACTGGTTGGCCCAACTCCTGTTGGCTCTCAAGCACATGCACGAGAAGAAGATCCTGCACCGCGATCTGAAAACAAAGAACGTCTTTCTCACCAAGAAGTTGCGCATCAAGGTGAGACAGCTTAGTTTAGGATTGGTGTGCCCCTGAAAGGCGCAATTATCTAAGCCCAGTGTGCAGCGCGACGTCTTTGATAAGTAAATCTAACATTTGTTGCTCTGGTTTTTAGGCAATCCGCCTGTAAGCAAACGAGTTCTCAAGTTTCGTGCCGTGTGTACAATTGTCGCTCGTATGCCTTATTGTCTTGTTTAATGTTAACAGCTCAACATGCACATAATCAAGGTGTGACTTGCAGTTGGGTGATTTTGGATTGTCGAAAGTGCTGGGCACGGCCTCCTCCTTTGCACAGAGTGCTGTGGGCACGCCGTACTACCTGTCGCCGGAGCTCTGTGAGGGTCGGCCGTACAACGGCAAGAGTGACGTCTGGGCACTGGTAAGAGCTGCTTTATATTGATTGTGCTTGCTGGTAACGTGCTGCGGGATTGCAATAAAAATCATGCTAACATAACATGCTACATGCAGGGTTGCGTAACGTACGAGCTCACCACCTTTCGTCATGCCTTTGACGCAACCAACCTCCCCGCCCTGGTTCTCACCATCGTGCAGGTAGCCCCTCTCTCTCTCTCTCTCTCTCTCTCTCTCTCTCTCTCTCTCTCTCTCTCTCTCTCTCTCTCTCTCTCTCTCTCTCTCTCTCTCTCTCTCTCTCTCTCTCTCTCTCTCTCTCTCTCTCTCTCTCTCTCTCTCTCTCTCTCTCTCTCTCTCTCTCTCTCTCTCTCTCTCTCTCTCTCTCTCTCTCTCTCTCTCTCTCTCTCTCTCTCTCTCTCTCTCTCTCTCTCTCTCTCTCTCTCTCTCTCTCTCTCTCTCTCTCTCTCTCTCTCTCTCTCTCTCTCTCTCTCTCTCTCTCTCTCTCTCTCTCTCTCTCTCTCTCTCTCTCTCTCTCTCTCTCTCTCTCTCTCTCTCTCTCTCTCTCTCTCTCTCTCTCTCTCTCTCTCTCTCTCTCTCTCTCTCTCTCTCTCTCTCTCTCTCTCTCTCTCTCTCTCTCTCTCTCTCTCTCTCGCTCTNTCTCGCTCTCGCTCGCTCTCGCTCTCGCTCTCGCTCTCTCGCTCGCGCTCTCTCGCTCTCTCGCTCGCGCTCGCTCTCGCGCTCGCTCTCTCTCGCGCGCTCTCTCTCTCGCGCTCTCTCTCGCGCTCTCTCTGTCGCACTCTCTCGCTCGCTCTCGGTCTCGCTCTCGCTCGCTCTCGCGCTCTCTCTCTCTCGCTCACTCTTTCTCGCTCGCTCTCGCTCCGTGTGTGCGTGTCACCTGCACACGGTCACACACACGCATAAGTACCACATCTCCTGAACCTATAAGTGCTCTGCAACGGGTCATGTACAGGCGCAGCCGGCCCCCGTGCCATCGACGTACTCTCCGGAGCTGCGCGATCTTGTGCGCCGAATGCTGTCCAAGGATCCGGACGCCAGGCCCGAAATTGACCGCATGCTCATGATGCCGCTATTGCAGCCGTATGTCCACCGCCACGCTGCAGAAGCACGGGTAAGCGAGTTTGAGCAAGATGTGACGCATGCAACAAAAGGTAGCTGTTGCAACCAGCTGACTTGATTGTGCGCCTTTGCTTGTATTTGAACAACCCAAGTAGGTAATTCAAGCAACAGAGTTATAACATACCTTTGCTTTGAAAAAACAGGAGGCCATTCGAGGCCCTTTGGCGGGGCCCAAGCCGTTCTTTGAGGCCGGGTCGGTAGAGACGCCCCTCAGCAAGGCCATGCAGCAGGACGCCGCCAAGCACAAGGAGGCACCCGCCGCTTCACATGTGTTGTCGGAGGTCAGTTCAGTGCCAGTATGGACCACCACTCTCATGATGGTCAAGAAGCACATAGTTCAGTTCAGGGTTCATAGCTGTTGTCGTTAATGTATACAAGACTGTGTTGTGGGTCAGTTGGAGGAGGAGCAGCAGTTTGAGAGGCTCATATACCGCATGCGGCACGCGTTGAAAGTCACTGACCGCCGCGCTTCGGTAAGGACACCTCTTACACGTTTGTACTTCTTCGTAGCTGCCTTGTCAAGACATGTTGGTTCTCACATCAACTTGGCGGTGCCCTGCAGCAGGATCACGGGCGCGGCGTCCCCCATTTTGCCTGCTTCCCAGGGTCCCAGCTGGTCTCTTACCTGGCCACAACACTGCACTTGAACGACAGGTGGATTGACTACAGCTGTACATGCATGAACAATGAGGAGAACAACAAACCGAAAGCAAATATCAATGTTGCCAACATGTCAGGGAGGATGCGGTGGCCGCGGCGCAGAGGTGGCTTGATGGGGGCGTGTTCTACCATGTTGTACGCAACGGAGAGCGGTTTATTGACTCACCTTCCGCGCTCTACCGCTTCAAGGAGGACGAGGTGGGCTCCATCCTCAACATGAAGGCAGTCTGGAATGGCCCCAACCGCTCCGCCGCACACATCGAGGCAGACTTCCGCAAGGTGAGTGCGCCCCCATTGAGACATAGGTTGTCACTGTACTAGCCTAGCCAACACACGCGTGCACAGGCGTTGAGGGCCATATTCCCTGCATACACATTGGAAAGTGGGAGGTTAGTGGACTATGAGGGACTGGCGCTCTCAGAGGCATTCCGCGATTATGCTGCTGCCGCCACTGAGCTTCAGGGCATGCGATTAGGAGAGCTTGCCTTTACGGAAAAGGTTGCAAATACTTGCCAAGCAGGACGTATAGCAAGTTTGCCAATCTAAATCTAACTCACTTTTTGTGGTGTACCTTTCGGTTGCAGATTACCCTATTCATCAACATGTACAACGCGTTGGTTGTACACGGTTTTGTAGTTGTCGGACCCCCAACAGGCCTTTTCCAGGTAGGTGGTCAAATCAGCCACTCAACTTGTTTCCTCACTCCTGCTGTGATTGTTGCGCTGCTCCCCACTCAAAGTGGCACTCTGTCTTGAAACACAGAGGTTACATTTCTACAGCCACACGTGCTACAATGTGGGTGGGAGAACTTATGCATTGAACGAGGTGCAGCATGGCATACTGCGTGGCAACCAGAAGCCGCACGGAGCGTACCGGCGCGTCTTCCAGCCGCACGACTCTCGCCTTGCAGACGCAGGTGCAAGATGTGGCATAGTAGCGTACATTGCATTGCGGTCGCTCTCACAGCGTGTGACTGACACTCTCATGTGTGCAGTTGTGGTGTGGGACCCTCGGATCCACTTTGCATTGGTGAGCGGCACGCGCAGTTGCCCCGCGCTGCGAGTCTATGAACCTGATCACCTGGAAACCATGCTAGATGTCGCCACCAGCGAGTACTGCACACGCCATGTGCAGGTTTGACACTACTTCCAACAGGATGGACAGTTGAGATGAGCACCAACTCATTGCATGACGTACCATGTGTATGTTTTGTCAGGTGTCTGCAGTTCCAGACCAGAGTGGGAAGCATGTTGTGCAGCTGCCTGCAATTTTTGAGTGGTAAGCATATGGGAGAGCTCACGCAGTGCGTACAATCGCAGTCAAACACAAGGCCGCACATGTAGTCCCTAATTTTGTATAGTATTGTGGCATCACATTCTGTTCTACTCACAGGTACCATGAAGACTTTGCAACTACGGATGCACTGCTGCTTATCTGGATTGCAGAAAGGTTGCCGAGCGAAAGGAAAAGCGAACTCCGCTCTCTGGTAGAGCGGGACAAGGTTACTATCAACTATATCCCACATGATTGGAGCCTGAATAAGGTACGCAGCAACATTGAGATCGCACAATTGTCTTAGAAATTGCACATGAGCCAGATGTATGCTTACATGGCGATTGGTTGTCATAGGCAACAAAGTCCAAAGGAGCAACTGCTCAGTCGCCGCCATCTTCCCTGCTAGCACCCAAACCTGTAGCTGTAAGTAGGTAGTATAGGATATGTGAAGTGCTGTGTGAGACACAGTGCGCAGGTCTAGCATGCAACTTGAAACATGTTGTGTAGACATACATATGAAGCACTGGATGCGACCCCGTGAGTGTTGCCAGTGCTTTGTGTACACAGTGGCTGTGGCTATCAGTTGCTCGCATATCCTGTGCACTGTAGGCCTCTGGCTCATTGACGCACATGTATGTGAGCCAGGGCTGGAGGCAGACATTGCAAAGGTGAACACGACGAGCTAAATCATATGCAAAGCAGGCACTGTGTATTCAGCACTGCTCGACTCGAGTTGATCACTATAATGGTACACGAACATGCTGCTGGTGCTCCTCCGCACAGTAAGGCGCCTATCGAGAGCGTCGCGCATTGCAGGTTGTCATGCGAGACAACCTGGGCACAAATGTAACTACCAGCAAGTCGTTCACATCACTGTAACGTGATCGCCAAGGTAGTGTTCATTCGTGCTGAATGTATGCACGAATGATCTTGATGTCTTGTAAAGGCCTGCATGTGCACACAAATTTTTTCCCATGCTGGGTACACAAAGCAGATTTGTTCTGCACAACAGACAACATGCACGCGCAACAATGAGACAGCACTCGCCTGTCTGTTCTGTCGCTTTGCACATTGCCTAACCTCTTGACCACTGGCATGCCCGCCGAGACTCGCCCAAATATTGTGTGCTTGCCTGTTGACAAGACTCGCATCAGGACACATGCAACGGTTGATTCAAGGCACTTGGTTACACACCGCCCGCAGTGACCATGCGGGCATAGGTGGTGTGAGACAAGGGAGAAGCATGCATACCATCGAGCCAAGGAGTGGGTGCAAGGGTGATGAAAAACTGGCTGCCGTTCGTGTTGGGTCCACTGTTTGCCATTGATAAGATGCCGGCACCGGTGTGCTTTAGGTCATGATTGATTTCATCTTCAAACTTCCCCCTGTTCGACACAGTGCAACATGATTAGCACATCTTGCGGTACTCGCCACGAGAACAAAGTGTATGGTTCAAAAAGGCGAATATGATAGGCACCACAGCAATATGAGGAGCTATGTTTACTCCCTTGCATGATACAATATAACGCAGCTCACCCAAACGCTGATTCCCCACCGCGTCCTGTGCCTGTTGGATCACCCGTTTGTGCCATAAAGCCCCTTATTATCCGGTGGAACTTTACACCGTCGTAATAACCGCGCTTTGCCAGCTCCATGAAGTTCTGCAACAACGTGTGCGGGGTATGCTTCCGGGGATTACTCCGATAAACAGTATTGAGCAGCCAACACAACCGCGGCACCGCATGCAGCGAGCGCTTGCATTGCATGTGACGAAGACAATGTTGAGAAAAGTGAAATTTGCTTCTACGACAGTTCAATCACAACCACATCAGCTACTGTGTGGGTTTGCATAACAACAAGCACATGACGTGTTGGAGTGCGCAGCTATAGAGGACTGACCACACAATGCATATATCTATGTTCTGTGAAAGAGTGCCATACGCCACGCCTGAATCTTCTGGTTACGTGTTGCAGTGGAACAAGCCAAGTTGATGGCATCACGCTTGACTCACAACGAGCACAAAGTTTATAAATTGAAGAATGTGCGGCCGCTATCGAACACCTTTGTCCTTCGTGTAGAACAGCAACAAGCGCATGTAACTCTGTATGCATATGTGACTCACATCTTGTCATCTAACACCAACGCATTTGTATGATGTACAATTCGCGCAAGCTTTCACCCAACCAACCAACTACCTTGACTGCTCTGGGTGTGTGGTTCTTGTACAGCTCCACCACAATGGCGCCCATGCTCGTCTCCAGCACCACCTCTGGCGCAGAGCTCGCCGACTCCATGATTGTGGACACAACCCCTCTGCAGACCCCTGCAACACCCCGCCGCCGCCGCCGCCGCCGCTTTTTGTGAAGTCAGCCTGACTCTGTGTGTGGTCCTGGCTTGTTCTGGGACTGATGTCGGGGGTGGAGTGGGACTTGAATTGGATTGGGTTTGGAATTGGGCTCCACTTAGGGTTCACGTGTTGACGTTGGCGGCGGCGAGATGGACGGGGAGGGTGGGCGTGCTGGTGTTGAAGAGGAGCTTGTGACTCCGCAGGTTGCGCCAGCCGTATCTGTTCCCTCTGAGGCAGCTGCTGGGCAGTCACCTGACGCTGCGGGAGGAGTCCTCATGTCCAGCATTCCTGCTGCTTCTGGCATGGAGTCTGTCATGACGGATGTGGGCGCCGACATGCCGCAGCAGGCAGCTGCGGTGGAGAAGGTTGAGGAAGAGGTCCAAGGTCAGCAAGTGACTGTCATGCCAGAGACGCCCGCACATCAGAAAGAGGCGCAGCAGGAGCAGGCTGTGGTGAGCGGCGAGCATACAGTACCCTCAGCGGTTGCTGCTTCACAGCTGGCTCAGGCGCTGGAAGCTTCGGCTGCTTTTGCAACAGCTGGCGAAGCCGACGCTGCAGGGCCTGATGTGGAGCTTGTCGGCACTGTTGTTAGGATGGACAGTGAGCGCGCAGCTGGCGTGTCTGGCCTAGTTCAAGGCTATGACTCCGACGAGGAAGCCAGTAGTAGCGGCGCATCAAGTGAAGGCGAAGACTCCTCTGAAGAGGCGGACGAAGAAGTAAGTTCTTGCGCGAGGTCTTGTGTGCACGAGGTCTTGTGTGCATGAAGGCAGGTGTGAAGGCAGGCAGAAATGCATGTCTACATGCACGCGTGGCTTTCTGCGCGCTTGATCTCCAGAAAGCGTGCAGCATGCACTTCCTTTGGGCTGCATTCGTTTGCGTGCTTTCCTGCCACCATAGCAAGAGGCATGCAGCTTGACAAGCAGTGCACCATCTACATCACGGCGTTTAGCGCATGCTCGCCGGCTGCATCCGTTGTCACGTTTCATATTGCTATGGTGCTTGCAACGTCTTCTTGCGTACGTTAGCTCGCAAGCCTTAGGAGCATTGGCACTTTGCGTTGCATAGCACTGGGATCGCAGCTTGCAGCCATGCACGTTGAACTGCCTGGTTAGTCCCATGCAATTGGTGCTGCTTCAGAGGGTAGATAATGCTTGTTAAGGTGCAGACTCACGCAGGTTGCATTCATCCGTGCGGAAGTGGCTTTGTGTCGCTTAATGCGTGTTATCAGGAGTCACCAGCTGGCGAAAGAGAGGCGGAGACGGACAGCAGCTACGTTAGTGAAGAAAGCAGTAGTGATGCCAGTAGTAATAGCGACGACGAGGAGATGGTCAGCCCACGCAAAGCCCTAGACACTATGCTTGGTGGCGACAGTGATGATGAGCCTTCCAGCCAGGGGCCGCCTCGGACTGCGCATGAGATTGTGGTAAGCTAAACTGGTAGTGCTCATGAAGGAATTGCTTGCAACCAGTTGTACCTAGTTGCATCAGTTCAATCTAGTGTGCGCAACCAGGATCTGCCGCTTGTTGTCCCAATAGATGTCGAGATCACGCCTCAACACAAGCTGCTGCCAGTCGGCTCTGTCGCTGCGGTGAGTGCCATGTCGCCTGCGGGGGGACTTGAACTACGTAATCAAGCGCTCGCCGACTGAACAGCTCAGGGCACTTATATGTGCCTTACTCACAGGTGGTTGGCACATCCATAGTAGTTGAGGGAAGTGGTCGATGCAGAGCGCTGGATGAGGGGACAGTCTTCTGTTTGAGCGGCTCCCGCACTCCACTTGGTCGGGTAGGATGTCTCATAAGCTGGGATTGGCGTGATGTGCAACAGCCAGTCAATGACTGTACCATGCAGCTGTCTCCCACAGTACGTGATATGCTTGGATTGTTGCTTAGGCAGGTGGAAGAGATTTTTGGCCCTGTTGTCAAGCCCTTGTATACTGTACGGTTTAACAACGCGACTGAGGTACAGTCCGCCTTTGCCGGTTGCAGCTTATGATCCGTTGATGAACAAAGAGGCTCACACTTATCAATCTTAGATCCCTTCTCAAGCCAAGGTTGGCGCCCAAGTCAGCTATGTTGAAGAGCTGGCTGTGTATATATTGGATGATGTCGAAAAACTGGTAAGTTGGACGCCCTTTCCTGTGTGTGGGAGGGGTCAAGGTTTGTGGTGCACGGTCATCTGTCAGCACCGTATACGGATGCATGCAAATTCAGTGGATAGGTGTGTCCTTTGACTCGTATGTGTGTACTCATTGCAACTCGCAATGGTTTTTGGCAGCATACTAAAGGGTACGATGCGTCTGGTGAACATGATGAAGAGCTCTTAGAACAGGTAGGCTACTCAATGTGCGAGCACCGCTTGGTGCCTTGGGCAGTGCTGCAACCTGCTGTGTCTCGCAGGAGGTTGACTTTTCTGATGATGAGAAAGAGGCCGAGTTCAAGCGGATGCAAAAGCAGAAAAAGTAAGAAACTCCCTCTGGGGATCAGTGCAGAGCTGCTGACTACTCGCTTTTCCTGCCTGTTGTGCCTGCTTGGCCAGTTGGGAGCCGAGTTGCTGTACTATTGCATGCCCTCATGCCACCTGATTGCAGGCGAGGACCTGATGGTGCAAGCACGCGCGGCGGCAGTCAACGCGGGGGTCGTGGGCGAGGTCGGGGCAGAGGACGTGGGGGTGCGCTCGCTGACAGGCAGGGGAATGGGATGTCTTCGCATCAGGTTTGTGTGGGTGTCCATGGATATTTGCGGTTGCATCAGGCTCGTTGGCGATTGGTCAGCATTACCATCCGTATGTCAGTACCTTTGAATGACATTTTGTGTTGCACACCATGCAGGCAATGCCAGAGATTCCCAGCGATCACCTTGCAGCCATGCACCTTCGGCAGCAACTCCCACATGGCGCTCCGCACCTGGCTCAACACAGCAGTGGTTATCATCAACCGCAACAGTGGGCAAGCCAACAACAGTTCTTCCAGGCACATCACTTTCAGGCTCATCAACAGCACGTGCCACACGGTCCTGCTGGAGCTCCGCAGCCAACCTGGCAGCAGCCGCAGCAGCAACAGCAGTGGCAGTCATTGCCACCACAGCCTCATATGCACTCCATGCCTGCTGTACAGTACCAGCAGGCTACCTATCGGGCAGGGCAACACTCTGCAGCGTATATGCCGAGGCCCCCACCTGGAAGCAGGCCTGGACACAGTTGACACTTTCGCTGCCTCCCAGAGGTGCTTGTGGCTGTGATGCTATGCAAGTTCCGTGATCTGGTGATGTTGCCGCTGGCAGCTGGTCAGCTATCTCAGTGGACAGAACGTGTACACAGGCCAACCTAGTGTGAGGTTCAACCTGACACCAACCTGCCACTGATACGTACAGACGACACTCGTAGTATGACTCGCATGCCACTACTCACACCGCCGTGTACAATTGCGTACATTGCATGTAAGAGAGGCGTCAGTTGTACGGTACAAACGGTCTCAGTAGGTCTCACTAGGTATGTCGCACTGGGGAGCACTTAGCAACTCAGACAGTCAGTAGGCATGATGTGTGCGTGGCACATTGTAGCATGATGTGTGCTTGTGTTGTCCAGAGAGGCCAGCTCAGTTGGCGATTGTGCCAGGTTGAATGACGAGTATTACAGCAGGGCAAACTAATTTGCAACACCACAAAGGAGATATGCGCGTAACTCTTACATATTTTAACTGACAAACTAGCTATAGCCAGGAGCACCTGTCCTGCGCAAGAAGGCAGTAATCTCTTGAACCAGCCACTCCAGCTCTTCTGCTGGAAGGCCGCGCCCGAAAATATGCATGCTCGTGGTAGTCTTGATCATGCACGCCACCTTGAACACAGCTTGCTGCTCCTGCTTGAACACACACCATGAGAAACGCTTGGTGCAACACCCAACTTGACATGCACAGCAATGCACCTTTGTGGGTGGGACACCCATGGCGCACTATCATGTACAAATATGCACTAACCCCCTTTGCTACAAGCAATACACATTGATGTGTTCACACCATCACCTACCTCCTTATCCAAATCCTCATTGGTACAGATGCGCACAGATTGTATTCTGTGGGTTAAGTCCGCATTGGTCAACTCCTTTCCAAGCAGCTTCCAACGCAGCTGCGACCCACTTGAAAGTCACGCTATGCTGCTTTGGGGCATTCAAGCATCACAATGGAACATGGGGTTATTGTGCTTACTTGAAACCTCTCTCTATTCATCTCCAAAACCGTCGTCGTTCGCAATGCAGCGAACACTTCGTTAACCAGTCTGCCAAGAAAGGGCATTGGCACACACACAAATGCACCATAGCTTTCAGGCAAGCGCATGGAACTGTGCTTACTTGGCACCCACAAGCCAGAAGGGCAGCGCAAAGAGTGCTATTGGCAATGACGAAAGTGCTGTTGTGCTTGGTAACCCTCTGATAATGGCACCGCGCATGGCAGTGCGTGTCCACATGAAGGTGAACGTATTCCAAGCCTGCAGAAGTTACCAAGCATGGACACTCATAAGCAAGCAAAAGATGTTACGTACCCAACCATGCACACATGGGTGGCGTTGCTGTTGTCGTTGAGTGTCAACGCAGCACTTACGCAGCTCCGATGACAGCCTGCTCACCGCTGCGAATGCGCCTTGGTACAATGTGTCAGCCGTCACTCCAAGTGGAGGTATTTCGATGGTCAGCATGTCACCCGTAACCCGCAACACCTGTGCAGAACATTGATTAGCCTGTGATCTTCCTGTGCTGAAACTCATGTGCAAGCAAAAGCTTTCATACCACTTTGCTGCCAGCAGGCTGTTGAAGGGGTCTGAAGCGCAGCATGGTATTACTTGCCACATTAGTCGCGTCTAATCTGAATTCATCCCCAGCAGACATTGCCAGCAACAGTTCCAGCGCATGCCTTGCACTCTGCAACATGAACAAGACAGTGACCACCAGCGCTGAGCAGGGCGCGCATCGTCAGCAAAACTTGATGTTCTTTAGCAGAGGTACGCAATAGTGAAGTCTGTAAACTTACTGCCCAATGCGGCCATAACCACCGCATGAGTGCATTACCATACTTCAAGTAGTAACTTACTTTGAAGCGATCCTCTGGCACAGGTTCAAGCAGCTTCTCCAGAAACACTTGCATAGGTGGGCTTTGAGCTACCTTTGACAAGTCTAGCCGCAGCCGCTTCTGCTCAACTACAGTGAGATGTTGCGCAAACACGATTCGCATAACAACCTGGTTGCTGCATACCTGAGGGAACTCTGCAGGTGATGCTCCACCGCTAATCAAAAACAAAAGCGTGGCTCCGAGTGCATACAGATCGGCTTGAGGCGATGACGGCCCTCTATAAACTTCAGGAGCGACATATCCCCACTGCCATAGCGTTGCACGCGGTGGTGAAAATGCTGGCACAGTCATCTGACGGATCATGTTCAGTGCTATGTTAATTTATACCGTCCCCACGGTCGTTGCTCCAAAGTTCACTGAAGTAGCAATGGCGTCTTGCACAGACCCGAAGTCAACTAGATAGACACCGCCCGATAATGGCAGAGCTGAAGTTAGAGACTTCAACGGGCCGCGTTGAAGCTTGTCAAGATCCACAATAACGTTCTCAGGCTGTGGGCAGCGCAAGAACAGCCAAGTTAAGCCACATTGCTCTCTGAAATGCTGTGTGTGTGCACTCGTGCGTGTATCCGGGTGCACGCTTGACACGTTTGTACACATGTGCGTGCGTGCCTGGGTGGATGTGTAAGCACGTACGCATATATCTGTGCGCATATGTGTGTGGTGTGCATGCGAGTGTGCGTATATACATGTTTGTCATTGTGCGCTCAAGCTGCATACCTTAACGTCACGGTGTACAACTGGCGGCCGCAGGCTGGAAAGATACTCCAGAACTTGCAATAGCTGCACGCACACACCAGTTACGCCCGGCCTCTATAGTCTGAGAAATATATCTGAGTAGAATCGTACCTGAAAGGCAATCCATAGAACCTGCGCTTCAGTAGGTCGCCAACCATCTGCAACAAGCGCTGCAAGGCTTTTTCCAGGAGCCACACGCTGTACAATGTAAAATTTGTGGTCGTCCTCCATGTCAACCTGAACGAAACAGTGAGCACAATGCAGACGAGTGTGGCAGCAGAGCCAAGATCAATGGACTACTGCTCTGTCGATCCTAACATACCTCAAAGCTGTCAAGGTACTCTGGAATGCTAGGGTGCTCAAGCGACTTCATTACTCTAGCCTCTCTATGAAACATGTCCAAAACCTGCGAAGAGTGCACTGCTTGCGAAGTTGCAGACTCGCCACCTTTGCAAATGCTCAGACACGATAGAGCACATTGAACTGCAAATGACTACTCTGCTGCTGTTAGTGGCAATGCTTGGTTATGAAGCTTGGATCCAGGTGTTGGCCCGCACGCACACGCGCACAACCACCCACCCACCCACCTTCCAGTCCTTCATCGTGCGCAAGGACAGCTCCTTCAATGCCACAGGTTCTCCCGCCGAGTTGAGCGCTTCGTAAGTGGTGCTGAAACCGCCTGTGCCTAGCATCCTGAGAATCTTGTATGCACCTTTCCCATCGCCAGGTGTCACCCAATCGCCTTCTCTGAGGTGAGCGGGTGTCGGGTAAGATCGGGACGCAGGCGTGCGCGCTGCGTCATCTCTGTTCAGCGCCGAGAAGGAGGAGCCATGGGATCTTGTTGGTGTTGAAGGTGATCTGTCCGCGTCGAATGCGTCTTCATCAACACTGCATCAACAGCATGAAACAGTTGTCATCAGCGCTCATGCTTTTGGTGATTCTTGGCAGCTTGTCTACAAACGGCTTACATTTTGCAGTCAGTCAGCCGCAGGCGCCTCCTATGGGGTTTGCTACTCGCAGCATGCGAGAACACCTGCAAAACATGCATGAGTCCACAGCTCCTTTAACTCTACGACACTGTTGATGGCAACACTAAGGGTATTTCCATCGTAATATCACTATCTATCAGTGCCTCATGGTAAGTACGCCACATTGCAAGTGATGGCTAGCACTTGCTGTTGGGTTCGTTCTTTTTAGGGTGGGCAAACTGACCTTCAATGCAGTCCTCCTCGGAGCTCCACTTGGATACGGCGAATTGCTTCTAACACTAAGCAGCAGGCAAGTTGTGTGCTCGAGAATTGCCACCATCACTTGTGCATGTCACACAGCAACCTGCAACCATAGCATGAGCGCGCGCGCGCAAGTACTACTACTCCTACTTGGCCACTCCAACAGCTAGCTCAATGCTGTGCATGACAGCCTTACAGCTGCATTTGCATGCTCACTTGCGCTTGACTGTTTGCTGGCTTGCTAGCTTTTGCCCTCAGAGTCGGGCTCCTGCTTCTGCGGCACAGCGCCTGCCTGCAAAAACCTGATGGTGCCCGTGACCTGCGTGAGCCCCTCCGCCAGCTGGCAGACGGCGGCGTTGTCGCGCAGGAGGCGGCTGTGAGCACTAGCCAGCGCCTTCGTCGCCGCCTCCAGCTTGCGCAGTGAAAAAAGGTAGCACAATGCAGCTAAGGACACAGCCAATCAAGCGATTACAAGCATGCATGCACAGAGGACAACAATGACGACGACGATGACGGCGGCAGCGACAAGCAGGATATTGTCCGCCGCAAGTTGCGCGTATGGAGCTAGCAACGCTGCCGCGCTGAACGGCGCAGGCTCCGCCAGTGACGACGTTGACGCCGCCAGCGACGAAGACGACGCTGCCATAAGCCTTGAGCATGCTGTCGGGCTTACGGTGTTCTAGGCATCTGCTACTTGGCGCTTGGACGACAGCGGCGGCAGGCTAAAAGCACGCAGGGCATATGGTGGAAGGCAAACCCTTAGCCCTCAGGTGAGCATACTAGCTACTACTGCTGTGCAGTGTGGGTGCTATGCTGGCACCTTGCTTGCATTTCTACCTCTAAGCCAGTGCGCGGAGAACTTGGCAGTGCTTTTACTTGTCCTAGCCAGCATACTGACGGTTGCCTATCAAGGTATTTCAAATAATCAAGCAGCCACTTCTTTGCTGTGCAAGTTGCTCGCAAGGCAGTCTCACTTAACTTGCAACAGCCACTGCTCTGCACAAACGCCACAACTCGCAATGGCATTGGCCACACCTTGCTCCAAGCACATTTGTGTTCGCCCAACCAATACTGCTTTCCTCATTGTAATACTATGCTTAGATCAGGAACCAGGCTGCGACCAGCGTAGGTTCAACGTCACAAACGTGCTCTCTTGGTTGACAGCAACAACCCACTTGTTAAAGCTGTCTGCGCCTGCATTTACTTTTGTGCGCATGAGGCCAAATGGGTGGTGATTTGGTGCACTTCGGCCGCGCCTGTGTTCACTAACACTATTGGGCATTCCATATTTTGAGCCGCATGCAGTGTATGTAATCGGTTCAACAGCGATGTGTTGCATGCTGATGTGACTAGTAGCGCTAGTTGCTGCGAATGCACACACCCTCGATTACAGACAACCACCATGCTGGCACACAAGTAACCATGCTAGGCGTGGAAATGCTTGATCATCTGCAGAGCTTGAAGCCAACATGACGCCAGGTGCAGGGATGCGAGCTGCAGCGCCACTTGATTTACGTACGAATACACTTGTTGAAACTCATCACAGACAAGGACCAACCTGCCATTGGCCAAAGTGGCGAACATAGAGATCTCTTGTAGTAACAGCGCTGTACCCGATTGATACTTCAAGGTGAAT
>RHPI01002048.1:1040132-1106787 GCA_009103225.1 Chlorokybus atmophyticus
CTCCCCCCCGCCCCCCCTGCGCTCTGTTCGCCGTCCTTGCCTGTGATACCGATGATAATCAGTCCCAACAAGCGTACCCGTACATCAAGTGGCACCGCAGCACGCATACGTGCACCTCGCTTCATGTTGGCTTCAAGGTCGATGCCATGTTGACCCAACTGTGTCACCACCTTGTTGGTCATTGATGGCCTAAAGCAGCGTGCAGATAATCAAGCATCACAACGCCTAGTATGGTCACTTCTGTGCCAGTATGGTGATCGTGTGTAATTGAGTGTGTGTGCAACCGCAACAACATACGCTACTATTGGTCACATGACCATGCATGCAACGCATCGCTATGCAGATTGCGTTCAGCCGTGCAGAAGTGTTTGTCTTGCTTGATGCAAGTTACCAGGAGTCACCAGCTGGTGAAAGAGAGGCGGAGACGGACAGCAGCTACGTTAGTGAGCCAAGCAATAGTGATGCCAGTAGTAGTCACGACGAGGAGATTATCAGCCCACGCAAAGCCCTAGACACTATGCTTGGTGGCGACAGTGATGACGAGCCTACCAGCCAGGCCGCCTCGAACTGCGCATGAGATGGTGATAAGCTGAATGAGTCTTGACAGTGCATGCAAAGTATGCAATAAATGGCACACACTTGTAGCATTTGCAATTGTCCAATCTACTGTGCGCGACCGGGATTTGCCGCTTGGTGCCCCAATGGACGGTGAGATTACTCCTCCAAACAAGCTGCTGCCAATTGGCTTTGTCTCCGCGGTTAGTGTGATATTGCCTGGTGGCTTGGACTGTTTGGCGGAACACGCGCTGACTGTGTGTAACGCTTAGGGCACTTGTGTGTGTTACTCACAGGTTGTTGGCACATCTGTAATGATTGAGGGAAGTGGTCGATGCAGAGCGCTGGACGAGGGGACAGTCTCCTGTTTAAGCGATACCCCCGCACTCTACTTGGTCGGGTGGGAGTCCTGATGCTGGGGTTGGCGTGATGTGCAACAGCAAGTCAGTGACCGTAGCATGCAGCTGTCTCCCGCACAGTGTGATGTTTGAACCGCTGCTTAGGAAGGTGGAAGAGAAATTTTTCTGGCCCTGTTGTCGAGCCCTTGTATATTGTACGCTTCAACAGCACGACTGAGGTACAGTCTGCTTTGCAGATTGCCGCTTATGAGCCACTGATGAACAAACACGCTCATGCTGGTACACTTGCGCTGCCTTCTAGACGCGATGGTTGGTGTTGCTATGCAGGTGCGTGCAAGTTTGGATGTCTGGTGATGTTGCCACTGGCAGAGGTTGTCTGTGTCAAATTAGCACTGGCAGTTGGTCAGCTGTTGTCCCAGTGGACAGCAGATGTACGTATGCATAACTGTGTGACTACATAGCCTAGTGTGAGGTTCAACCTTGTACCTACCACGCCACTGGCACATGTACAGCTGTAACCTGTGGTATGCCATACATGCCACTACTGTACAATTGCGTGATACATTACATGTGAGAGAGGCGACAGTTGTGCATTACAAACGGTCTCACTGGGGAGCAACCAGTAACTTAAGCACTCAGTAGGCATGATGTGTGTGTGGCACATTGTAGCATGTTGTGGTACTTCTCATGTGATGTAGTTGTCCAGAGCGGCTAGCCTCGACCAGACACAACTTGGCGGTTGTGTCAGGTTGAACGACGAGGATGAGAGCAGGGCACACTATCTTGAAACACCACCAAGAGAGGTGCGCGCAATTTCATATTTCAATTTACTAGAAAAAAAAAAAAAAAAAAAAAANTCTAAACCCCTCAACTATACAGAAAGGGAAACCATTAATAGATTTTATGCTGCGCACTTAACAAAGTAAATCTTCTGGAAAATAGCATGTTGAGATTTACCAAAAAAAAAAAAAAAAAAAAAAAAAAGATAATACTACTAGCTATTGCCCGGAGCACCCTATCCTGCGAAAGAAGGCATTTATCTCTTCAACCAGCCACTTCAGCTCTTTTGCTGGAAGGCCGTGCCCAAATATATGCAAGCGCGTGGTAGTCTCGAACATGCACACCGCTTTAAACTCAAGTTGCTCATCCTGCTTGTGCAAACACCCGATTTTACGTGCATATTCTACGTGCACAGCATGCACCTTTTGGGGGGATGTGCAATTGCACACACTATCACGTACAAGAATGCATTCATTCCCTTTTGCTACAAGCGATTCCCATTGAAGTGTTCACATGACCCACCTCCTTATTCAGATCTTTATGGGATCTTAATTGCATTAACGGTGATCTAACCGCTTCAAATGCGTCTTCAACACTGCATGCAGCAACAGCATGAGAGAGATTTATCATTGGCGCCCATGCATTCTGCTCATTCTTGGCTGGTTGTCTACGCAAGGTTTACATTTGGCACAGAATCGATTGCAAATAACGCCTTTGATGGGATTTGCGACCCACAGCATGCGACAACACCTGCAAACATGCGTTAGCCAACAGCTCCTTCAATTCGACTATAAGGAGGGGTGCTGCTGCCCCCTCTAATCCTTTACCACAACATCGCCTTCAGCAACGTCGCCGACACCGCCGCCGCTAGGGGCCATCGCCGGAGCAGAAGATCCCCTGTCTATGGCGGCCGCTGCATTAGCAGAGCCGCCATATAGTTAACATCGATACGAGACTCGTGTCTCTTTCAATATCAGTGTACAAATAAGTAACACTGCATTAGAGCCTTAACATTAGGTTAACGGCTCTAGTACGGCTTAATTGGCTGTATACCCTTTGAGACCCATATTTGATCTTAGATAAGGACGGGGAATGTCACGAGTTGAGATGTATTGCGACAGACCTCGCTCATGGTAGCATCTTTTGCTACCGTAGCCTAATAGTCGGCGCCCGATTGTTACAATGGTAGCGGAGCTTGATGTTGCAGGTACAATTCCCGTAGAGAAATGAGGCAGATGTCAAAAACATTTGGGGCGGCTTGCCTTAAGCTGGGCGCAGGTTTGCAACCTGCGCGCCGAGCCAGTTTGACCCATGGCCGCCTGAGCGGTCGCGCCGCGTTGGCAAGTCGCGCGGTGACGATGGCCGCTGCAGTTTGGTTGGTTATGACCATTCGTAGGCCGGTTTCCAAAAACCGCGGGCGGACCAATCGTGGTACGGCCGTGACCACGGCGACATGGGCTAGTAAATGCTTCGCTGCATAATCAAAACTCGTGTGTTTAATTAGGGAGGAATGTCACAATTTGGGATAAATTGTGACACAACCAACTCATGGTAGCGGATTTGGCTATCGTAGCCATTTGGTCGAAGCCTTCGACCACTGAACTGAGCCCGACTGCTACAGGGAACCTCCATAGAGGTAGAACTCCGTTACATTCCCCCCACTTACAATTGTTTCAATGTCCTCATTAAGGGTTAGCAAAGCCCCACCATGAGCACTAAAAACCAAAGCAGTGAGTTAACAAGCGTCGAAGCGGTAAAGATGTTTGCCAGCACCCTTTTACCATCCGCGTGTAGACACAGCACTCCAGTACCCCCGAACAATCTCTTCGCGGTTGGTAAGATTCCTTTCAGGCTCTCATGTGTTGTGCTCAACACCATACCCTTCTATTTCACCACGTAAGATGGCGCGCGTCCGCGTTGAGGCTTACGGTAACTCACGATTGCTTTCACCATAAACTCAAATGTATCATTGCCATCCACTGTAACGGGGGGTGGGGGAGGTTGAACCCGACTGTTATAACGGTACGGTTTCAATACACTTGAAACACATTGTGGATACGTATCGACTTCGGTAAGTCCAAACAATACGCGTGAGTGCCGACCCAATCAGTTACTTTGAAAGGGCCTATCCAATGAGGGAAAAACTTGCGAGTACCCTCTCCCTTGATAGATATGTTTTTAGTACTTAGAAGCAACCGAACAGCCCACATCGTAGTTGGCCTCTCTACGATGCGCATCAGCTTGGGCTTTTTGTCTATCTTGCGCTGCGCGCAGACAGTCTTTTGGCAACGCTAACCCATCCTGCATGGCCGAAGCCACCTCGCACGCTGCAGGTGCGCGAGTTACGTCAGTGCGGGCAACCAAGTTCTGATATTCGCAAAACATGGTGGATGCACTCCATAATTCAATAGAAACGGAGTTTTCTGCACACACTGTTGCCATGCATTATTGTTACAAACTCAGCCATTGGGAGATAGACATCCCAGTCACTCTGGTTTAGACCCACATAATGCCGGATGGTTTCCTTGATCATTTAATTGGCGCGTTCCATCTAAGCATCCGTCTGCGGATGATAAGCTATGCTCATGTTCTGTAGAAAGCTGCATAGCGACTTTAAAGTTGAGACACAAATCGCGGATTGCAAGCAAACATACGCTGCGGGGCAAGCCATGCAACTTAAACACAGACGCGACAAAAACCATTGCTAACTCACGAGAGCCTATCTTTGTGCGATAAGGGGCAATGTGAACCATTTTGGTTAAACGGTCCACAAAGACTGCAACCACAGTGTGACTTAATCATGTTGCTGAGAGCTCAGTAATCAGGTTTACAGTCACACTTTCCCATTTGCCATCAGAAATAGGTAATGGTCGCAGCAACCCAGCGAATTTCTTACATAGCGGCTTGTCACGCTGATAATATTGTCACACGTGTCCACATAATGCTTTACGTCAACATGCAACAATGGCCACCAGTACAACTGTTGCGCTGCCTTAACAACTCTTGCGATTGCCAAAGTGCCCAACGTACAGTGGATTGTGTACATTAGCTATGCATTTCGCACGCAACTCGGCATGGTTAGGTATCACCAAGCTTGTGCTCATGTAATAAAAATTGTCTCGTTTGTCAAGCTTTTGCATGTTTTCTTCTGAAGAGAACCATTGTATCTGCACCACACCCAAGGGCGGACGCATCGCTAACCACAGTGAAGCGCTTGTCCCAATTCGGCAATGCTAACACTTGAGCCGAAGTCAATGCTGGCTTCACTTGTTGCATAGCAGCTTCTTATTCGGCTATCCACAAGAATGGAGCGTCTTTTCGCAAAATTTGTATCAAGGGCGCTACAATTGTAGAATACCCCATCATAAACTTGTGAAAGTAGTTTGCCAATCTCAAGAAGGATTGCAGGTGATGTATATGCTTCAGTTGAGGCCAATCTTTTGCAACTTGCACCTTGTGAGGGTCAGGTTTAACACCCGCACCAATGACAATGTGCCCCAAGAATGGCAACTCCGTTTTGCAAGAGTCACACTTTGCAAGATTGGCAAACAGGCGATGTGTACGCAGTAAGGCAAACACCGCTCCAAGTGCTGCTTATGCTCTTTCTTAGCTTCACTGAAGACAACAACATTGAATGTCATCAAAGTGAACCATAACCTACTTGCCAAGTTTGCCACCAAAAATTTTATTCATTTTCTTCTGAAATACTGCGGGCGCATTGGTTTGTCCAAAAGGTAACACCTTGGACTGATAATGGCCTGAAGGTGTTCTGAATGCTGTCTTGTAAACATCTAAAGGATGTATCTGGATTGGATGATACCCACTTGGCAAGTCTAGCGTACTGAAGTACGCATTCCCCGACAGTTTAAACATATCATCAATCCGTGGTAACGGGTATTGATTCTTTACCATAATTTTTTTCAAGACACGGTAATCTAGATACATGCGCAGCTTTCCATTCTTGTTAATCATGAACAAGATGGGCGCGCCAAAGGGTGAAGAATTCGGTTCAATCAATCCCTTTTCCAATGATTCCTTGATTTGAGTTTCCATTTCCCCCCTCTCGCGGGGGCTTAGCCTATACATGGGACAAAACGGAGGCTCACTATCAGGAATGAGAAGTATCAAGTGTTGCACCAGTGTCAATCAAGAACGAACTGTTTACACCCTGCATTGTGCCACTAAATGTCCACAATAGCGGTACCACCCGTCCTTGACTGCAGCCAAGAGTCCGTGACCAATGCGAGGGTTGACCAATATTGCTGACAATCGCACTGTCCCTGTTTCACGCTTGCTAAATTGCTTCAGCACAATCCCCCCCCCCCCCNTTGTGCCACCCAATATCCACAACAGGGGTACCACCCGTTCCTAGACTGTAGCTAAGAGTCCGTGACTGACGCGAGGGTTTATTAATGTCGCTGATAAGTGTATTGTCCCTGCTTCTCGCTTGCTTGATTGCTTCAGCACAGTACCCCCCCGGAGTATGCTTTAACCATGGGCCATGATACTTTGGCACTATCAGTGTCATACTGTAGATGTCGTGCTTTTGCAACTCAGTTTATGCATGCATTACATCGGTAACCATACGAAATTGCAAATGTACCAACACACAAGCGTTCTCTTTCACTTTTTCAACATTAAAACATGGCAACTTGTCATGTGCTTGCCATGCATGTGTCATTACATGCACTTGGAACAGATTATTGAACCAACTTGCTGCATGCATCTCAAGCAGCTGGCTATCAACCATCTCTACACAAGTCACTATGTAATCCTTCTCAACCTTCTTAGCCTTGCCCTTCACTTAGGTAGGGTTGTTCTTTGCAATGTGGCCCAGCTGATGACAGACGTAACATGTGCGAGCTGCAGCAGGTGTAGCACCATCAGCAGATGTGCCACCAGTGGGAGGCGTGAATGTCTTCGCCTTCTTTGCCGTGTGCGCACTCGGCTGAGGGTAACGCTTTCCTCCCACCCCTTGCGGCTTGGCCGCAGCTGCCACATGTGACTTGTCCTGCACCGCCGTGTCATCATAGTACAAATACACACTCACCTTGTGCAGCTTGGCCAAGTCCTCAGAAACGCAAGGAAGTCCCGTTGACGTGTTGTACTGCAGCTGATCGCGCACACGCGCATCCAAGCTGCGCTTGTCCCACTCAAACTGCTGAGCCTTGTTCATGGGCATGAGGCCATTGTTTGCGCGACCCCACAAATGCTTGAAACTCTTGCAGATAAACTGAATCCACCCGACCATTCTGTCGCAACTTACTGAGCTTGTTGCGAGCCTGAGTAGCCGGGTCCATGCCACCATAGCGCTCCACAAGGAATTGAAATAATGCCTCCACTGTGTTGGTCGCACCATCCTCTGTCTACCTCGCCCACTCGGCGAGAGCATCAGATGGCATGAGCAACTCAGCAATAGCAACATGCTCACTAATTGGGCGATTCCGTGGTGTCAAGTAGTGCTCAACAGTGACCACCCAGTCATGGATGCTGACACTTCCATTGGGCTTGAACTTCTCAAGCTTGTTCAATGCTGTAACCGGCAGCCCCGCTGATGCACCAGCTGCTGAAGTAGCACCCGCCACCTGTTGGTGTAGCGCCACCAATTCAGACTGCATAGCATCGATGCGTGCCGCCAACTTCACTTGACCGATCAGCTTGTGTTCCAAGTTAGGTCCCAAGTACCTGAACATATCCTTGCAACGTTGTGAGGTTTCCACCGCCAAGTTGGCCAAAGCCTCAAACGCTATGCACGCTTCCCTTCATATGGAAGTGGCTTGGTATATATGGTTATGGATATATATGGTTAATATATATGGTTTGCTTCCCTTGGTAAGAGAGAGGCTTGTCGTATATAGTCTTGAGAGCAGCCACTTTGGCATCACCTCGCACAAGTGGCGAGATGATGTTCGTCAACTCGTGCTCGAGCATGTAGATCACCATCTCTTTGCTTGCGCGAGGGAGTGTGGCAAAGTCTGTCCCATAGCCATCACGAACCTTCTGCGCCCATGCATCCCACGTTTCCTGACGAAGCTGTGGGTGGGCATTAAGCAGATTCTGACGCTCTTGGGCATACTTTTTAATGGCCTCGCCAATGACACTCTGAGTGTCCACCTTGAGAAGACTAGTTGAGAGAAGCATCGCGCTTTTGCGTGGCTGCTTCCTTCCTTTGTCACTGTTAATAGCTTATAGCTTCCACACGTATCCGAGTCTCTCACTTTGTCATCACTTGATGATTCGTGTGATGACAATGAGCAAGGAACGGTGAAGTACTTGTCACCTCCCTCTCCTTGGTCAGCCGTCTGCCCAAGGAAAGCCTTTAGCAAGCGCATAAATACATATATTATGCACTGCAAGAGTGGAAAATGCTAGTGACTTTGTCTCGTCAAGTTTCAAGGGGTTGACGTGGAGTATATAGCCCAAACAAGAGGTCTCCACACACCTCACAATTACACAATTACACTGCGACAAACCACACGCGAATTGATGCAACGGTTCACGAGCTATGGCTGCATAAAGTTATCACTTTGTACAACCCAGCTTAATTCACAATTGTGATTAACACACGAGGTGGCAAAATCTCGTTAAATCAACCTTACATGCCCATATCGACTTCTTGTGAGTTTAAATATCGGCCGCACAAAAAAATTATGGCGGCCTCACCGCACAAGTTGGCGGTAACAGGACAGTCGATGTTACCACTAAGAATTGCTCAAGGGGATTTATCAAATGTAAGATAAAAAAACCCTTACACCACCACGAATGCACATGGTGGTAAGCACACGAGGTTATTCTAATCACTATATGATTACTATCATAGTAATCATATACATGATGTTGTGTGCTTGGATGCAATGCTTTAGGGAGGGGCATGAATGGCTGCCTCGCTTCACACAATAAAACCAAACTAGGCCTGGCGGGATGGGCTAGGCTAGGCATGGCATGGCATGCAGGGTTGTGCAACAGCACAGCTAGCCAACAGCAACAACCAACAACAGCCACTACCCACCCTAGCTAGTAGCTAGGTAGCTAGTAGCCGCCGCCGATGTTGTAGTTGCTGCCGCCTACCGCCATTGCCGCCTGCCGTCGCCGCCTACCCTCCCACATGACCTTGGTCGCCGTGCTCCGATTCTCATAAAAGAAGGGGTGTTATCGCCCCCTTTAATCCCCTACCCCAACACCGCTACATGCCACGTCGCTGACACCGTCGCCGCCAGGGGCCACTGCCAGAGCAGAAGATCCCCTGGCTATGACGGCCGCTGCGTTAGAAGTGCCGCCATACAGCAGATATCAACACAAGACTCATATCTCCTATCAATATCAGTGTTACAGTACGTTAGTAACACTACCTTAGGGCCTTAACACTAGGTTAACGGCCCTAATATGGCTTAATTAACTGTATATACCCGTTGGGACCCTTATGTAATCTTAATTAAGAGCGGGGAACCTCTATAAAACCTCTCTAGCTAGAGGTAGCACTCCGTTACAAATATCATTGTTACTGGTAAAATCCAAGCCAAATAGATTGCATTCTCACTGTCTAGCGAAGCTCTTTGTTAAGCACGGCACATTGCAAGTACATTATTGGCTAGCGCCTACTGGTTTCGCTCTTAACATGGTTGGCAAACCAACCTTCTATGAAGTCCTCCTCGAAAGTCTAGTTGCATACGGCGAATTGCTTCAAACACTGAGCAGGCAAGTTGTGTGCTCAAGAACTGCCATCAGGCATGTGTTCATGCCTGCGACGCACGCACACATGATGTACAATGCACAATACACTGTGACTGTCTCCAACGGTACCAGAGTGTGGTCACACATGCATTTGACGCTTTATGCGTAGCACCATACGATATGTTGGATTCATCAAGGTGAATCAAACATGCACAGCACCATATAGTATGTTGAATCTAACATATCTCTCCAGTGCAGCCGTTGCTCTCACAGCAGTGCAGCCGCTGCTCTCACATGCTCGACAGGAGACACACCTATTATATGTCCTTTACATTCAATACGTATGCGGCCATCAAGCATTGTGTGCATATGTAGCCATTTATTATTGGGACCAAGGTACAAATTGTGCAAAATCTGTAACTTTAGTCGTTATATTGTACACTTTATGTTTATGACAATTATATATAATGATTGAATTGTATATATATATCTCACATGCCATTGCTAATAATTATAATAGTATATACATACAATGCGGTTATTCATGCGTGCGTGCCATGCATTGTGACAATTGTTGTAATAGCGCTAGCTTGCTTTGTAGATGATCCGTTCATGTAATCTATTAGTGACTGAAGATCTTTATCACAAATGTTGGCAACTCTCTTTTGCACCAGCTGCCATTCCCTTTCATTTACAAGTATGTGAATAGTAAGTTGATGGAATTAGTGAACTTGTCAACATCATAATGCTGAAACGTGTAGCATTGTTTGCTAATTAATATGATGATGGTATTCTTAAGCTTGAAAGATGGTAGCGGATAGCGTAACATTTCATTCACTTGCAGGAGCATATGTAACACATACTACTTATTGTACTTAGTGACTTACAAAGCATACGTGACCGCTTTTTTAAGAATTATATTCATACTAACGTTTACTCTAATTGTTATAAAACATTATGACGATAGTGTTAGCAATTATAAACCAATAACTATATTGACAATGCACGAATGTGCATGAGTAGTAGAACAAGTAGTGTATGGTATGTCGACAATATTTTTGGATATATAATGTACATCACTTCGTTCAAACGAAAATATTAAGTTGCTGCCACCGAGATTTATAACCCTCATGGTGAAGTGAATTAATGTTATGTCAACAATTGAGTTAACATCTATGAATACTTAAGATATACTTTTACACTTGCTTAAGGGCAAAGACAGTAAATCTTTTACAGCTTGACGTCATGCGCCGCTCTGTTGTTATACCTTCATCATCACTTTATCGGCGCATACATGTTTTAATGCATGCCATCTGCCATGTCTGTTATTTGCGAAAATTTCCACAAAACTTTCTTAGTCACCAAAAACGAGTATAAACACTTGTAACAGCTGCAGTCAGTAATTGATGGCATCAAATGCCGAAGACCAATAAAGTCATCAACCTTTGCAAAAGCATGCGTGCAACTGAAGTTTTGTTACATGGGCTAGCTGATTTTAGGGTAATGGCAAACTCTGCACGCATATGGTTGAAAAAAGTACTACATTGAAGTAATAACATGTTTGGATTGTAAAAATACGCACTATCTACTTGTGGTACGCAGC
Organism: Chlorokybus atmophyticus; assembly: GCA_009103225.1. Classification (NCBI taxonomy): domain Eukaryota; kingdom Viridiplantae; phylum Streptophyta; class Chlorokybophyceae; order Chlorokybales; family Chlorokybaceae; genus Chlorokybus; species Chlorokybus atmophyticus. The sequence continues at coordinate 1,051,101 of RHPI01002048.1, forward strand.
CATCGAAGTTGTATCCAAAAAGTTCGTTTCACAAATAAGTAATAAATATAAGTAAACAGCTTTGTGCATAAAATAGTAGGGTTGAGCCAACAAACACAGATGACCAAGTTGAGTTGCATGTGGTTTATGCGCTTGGATAAATTTGGAACATATTTAACTACGAACATCGGCTGGTGCATGTCTCTAATTGCTTTTGCAACACATGAGATGACACGCATACACAATTGCCGGTAATGCGTGTGCATACCGTGCGAGTGCAAAAGCCAATCGACGATTGACGGCGTGCGCTCGTTCTTATAATTTACGATACATGCTGCATGTGTAACTGTATAGAAAACCATTTAAACAATAGTTTATTTTCAAGGAATACAAATACTTTACAAGCAGCCATCATATAGCAAAGTTGAATTCATGAATCATTAATCAACGAAAATTTTGAAACGCATTATCAAGCATTGCAAAACTACCGTTTACCATGCAATTGGTGTAATGGCATCAAGTGACCAGCCTTGTAACAAGCTGGGCTATAAACGCATCCACGCACGCACACACACACGCACCAAATTTAAGAGACTCAAAGTACACGCATATATAGTGAAATATTGGTAGCATAACATACTGGTAGCCAATTCAGCACTGGTACCAGCACTGGTAGCATCGTAGCACCTAGCGTGACCTCATACTTATCTATCATACTATTGACTCGGTCACCCACTGGTGACCGACATCCTGCATCTTTATGCAGTCACGTGACGTGCTGAATTTGAATTGGTGCCCTCCGAAGACTTGGTGATAGGGAGCTGATTGAAAGTTTTGATCAACGTCCTCGCCATGATGTCCACAAGACAACGGTAGGCATCCTACATTGCATTGCAGCCAGCCAATTGCGCTGGATGGAGCACAGATCTCACAATCCAGTGTGCGGCACGCGCCGCAATGCCACGAAGTTGTTGGCTGTCACGGCCCGTGACTCACCGGGTGTCTTGTGTAACGTGCGTCGGTAAGCAATTATGATGCATACCGTATGATCCGCTGCTACGGCGGTGTCCAGGTGACCTGAGTACGTTAGGTTCCGAGTTTAACGAAAGCCCGTCGACAAGCCCTCGCTGCACACTGCGACGCTGCGGATGTTACTTTAACAGCTGCAAAGTTTGCATTCCGCGTCATGTTTAGCCTTCCTGATCTTTATCGTTCTGCCTTCCTGACTTTATTGTATTTGTTGTTGTTGGCTTTTTGTTTCGCAGTGGTGCCCGGTGGGCACTGCCCCGCTTGTTAGACTGTGCTGCGAATAGGCCTAACGTTACTGGCATAGCAGTCCCGTTGAAGTTAAAGGGATGGATGCGAAAAGGCAGACGGTACTATTAAGGTTAGGGTTGTCAGGCTGGCCAGTGAGGCAGTAGGCTTAGCACTGCTGTAGCAGCCCGGCAGAAGCAGGATTTGACGCGTGGACAAGACGACGGGAGAGAGAAGCCGACTCCAAAACTGCGCAAAACCGCGAAATGAAACAACGGGAGTGGCGGGACAAATTGTAAACATGACAGCCGGCAATTGATTGCCTTGAGGCGGCGGAAGGCAGGGACAAGGCGGAAAGCAGGGGAAGAGACGGCGGCGGAGGCGGAGGTGGCGGAGGCGGCGGACGTGGGCACTGGCGTGTTGGGTCCCCCTCGGAGATGCTCGCGCTGAAGCGCAGCTGACTTTACTAAGACAGGATCTGCGTGGTGGGGTTGTCGCCGGGAGAGTCAGCTAGCTTATGGCCCGAACAGGCAGGAGTTGACTGCCTGGATAGCGCGGCTGGATGCACTGTCAGCGGCGGCGGGGGCCAGCTGAGGCGGCAAGGGCGGCAGCTGGTCCCCCAAGAACAGCTTGCGCTATCGCTTGTTTGACACTTTTTTTGCTACTGTCGCCCGCATTGACTGCCGCAGCCCGGAGCACCGCGCATATACCGGGTTTTGTGCCCCTTCACGCCCCGGAGCTCGACGCCCTCGAAACTTGCAGCGAAACATCCAGGGTGCGTCTCTGGCATTGTGTGGTCTGCCCATTTTCAGATAATGGCGAATGTGTGCAGTTGTTGCCCACGGCCAGAAGCGCACCTTTGCTGCAATGGCCCTGTCCTGCGTTTACATAGCTCGTGTCATGCTCGTGTCGTCGGGTGTTTGAACTGAATGAGTTTGCAACGTGCTGAGTGGCCATTGCGTTGCTGTCGATGTTGCGTTTTGAATAGGAAAAATGACAAGTGAATGGCAAAGCTGGCCTTCAAGCTTGTTTATGTTAAGAAACCAGCTTATGCGTTGTCACAACGGCGCAATGCATGTCACAGCCGATTCCACTGCACAATGCGTGCACGCTTACGTCCACTGCACGCTTTGACACACTGTCAACCTATTGGACATTCACGCTTCTTCTTGGCAGGTTTGCGCGGATGGGAACTGCACATACTCGGGCTGCACGCAACCCACTAGTATTGCTATAATTACAGGTAAGCGCAGATTGCACAACATTATTACTCATTGGGTTTCCTTCATGCTAGCTCGAGAATTTTTTTACGACTCTGGTCATCGATGGGCTGTGATGGAGTGCATCCGTGGTGTAATGTGCGCTTTCTGCGTCTAGGTTGTTGGTCAGTATGTCACCCTAGTTGCATGGTTCGTGATGTTATCTTGGTCCAGTAAGTGGTCTGCAGATATACCAGTTTTTGATGGCACGTGCACATGCTAGCAGCCTGTCTCCATGCACGAACATTGATGTACGCAATCAAAGCAGCTAACCATGAAGTTGTCACTGTACAGTGTTGCCAGCTCGGTCTTGTGTTGCATTTTATAGCACAGCCAGTTCTTTTTCCGTGGCGCTTACGCATAGTCTTGCAAGGCGCTCAGTGGCTCATTCAACTTGTCAACATTAACTAAATAGGTCAACTTACACTGCAACTGTTTGCGCAGTTGACACAAATTCCACCTCTAGTATTGAGACTCAAGCCACTTGCACCATTCTCTGCTTTCGACCAGACCCGTAAGTGCCTGTTGTTGTTGAACAACCTGGTGTGTCTGCTTATTATAAGGTGCGGAGGTTTCAAAGTCAATATGGGTTTGCAATCAAGTTTCCAGTTGCATGCCGCTGCTGCTCTAACAGCTTCCTTGTGCTTGCAGGGTCTGCGGTGTCAACGGTCAAACTTACTGGTAAGCAAATGACGCCAGCATATATGTGAACAGCAGCCTGGGATTCTAGTGCATTGTTATAGCTGCTACAACATGGTTTGGCTTGCGTGACTGTGCTGATGGTGCCTTTCCATTAGGTGTGGTCTGCGCGAAGCAAGATGTGTGGGGGTGGAGGTTTTGCATCCAGGCTATTGCACACATACATCAGGGGAGCAGGGGGACGCGACAGTCTCCAAGGTTGGAGAGTCCCTGTTGATTGTCCACGCGTTGTGGCTTACAGTAGCCTTAGTTGTAGTGCTGATGGGCTGTGCCTGACAGCATGTCCACGCAGCAACAGCCTGTTGTGCTCCCACATAGTAACCAGGAGTGCTAGAGACAGAACTCGAAGAGCTGCATGTAGCCGCTGCATGCCTGGTTTAGAACATGCCTTGCACTGATTAAGAGTTGCCCTTCAAGTGGGATAGCGGTTAGGGCACGCATAAAAAGTTATACACTGTGTAGCCCATTTTGGCCATGCTGTGCGTATCTTGTTTGTAGTCAATGCATGCTGGCAGTAGTCTTGTCTAGCTTGGCTGCAATCCTGTGTACTGCATGTGCGGAAGTAGATAGACCGGAAGGACCAGAAGTAGACCACCGTTCCACCAGCTTTGGCGTGTGTTACCTCAAAAGACAAAGGTTCGCGAACATTGAACAACAGCTGAAAGTAGTACAGAAATGCCACACCTATGCAACCAGTTTCTAAACCGCAATCATGCAGCCCTTGTGCATGCACGGTCTGATTGTTCTTCACTTCACCTGAGGGAACTTGTCTGACATATACCGCCATGTTTGGTGAATGTAGCATATTGCACTACCATGTGATGTGGGGCAAGTATAAGCCGACCGTGTGCACAAAAGGTAATATGCTGTAATGCGAGCATGCTTGGTGTGCTGGCAGTCACAAAACACATTCACCCAAAGATTCACGCATGATACAACTCATCACCGAGCTTTAGCTATGTCCACCTTCTCTGCTATCACAACTAGCCTTCTCGTCAGTCATACAAGCATGCATGAAGTAATCACCTGCCCATGGCTGTGTACAATCAAGCATAGGCAAAGACAGCAATGTTGTGCATCTCACACTTTTAGTTTGAAGTGCATCCCTGGACAGTCATCAAATGCCCAAGGTGCGCACGACTGCTGCAGTGATGCATGCACAATCAAATGCGCATCCGCCATGCACAAATATCACCATTATGCAAGCACCTCTGCGCAGTGAGAGACAGCAGTTGCACTTGACAAAAGCAATGAAGGATACACGCACACGCATCTGTTCAATGTGTGTTGTCGGTAGTTCAACGCATCACTAGGCAGTGTCTATGTAATATGAGGGATCAGTTCGGATTGCTTACAGGTCCCACCACCAACCCCAGCCTTTTTTGTAACCACACATCACTATGCTCGAATCCACATGGCATGCATAAAGCACTGCGTCACTCAGTCTGGAGGCAGATGCAACAGTGCTGGTTCAGTCACTGCCACTGACCTGCGTTGCTGAGCCAAAACAGTCCGGCAACAGTCGGCGTCGGCGTCGGCGTCGTTGGCGACTGCGGCGGCGCAGTCGGAGGAGAGGACGTTGAAAGGTAGGTAGAAAGGTAGGTGATGCGGCTCTGGGCGCTCGCGCAAGCTACGGGGTCCACCACACTCTGCGCTGCGCTGCACCCGCGCCTACGCAGCTCACCGCGCCTCGCCACCCACCCTCGCCGCCGCAGGCGAGCGGCTGCTGCCACTGCCTTGGGCCGCTCGCTGACAGGTGCTCGACGAGCTGCATTGCAACAAGATTGCATGCACAACTTCATTCTTTTCACCAAACTGTTTCTGATTGCTTGCAAACCATCACGGTGTTCTGGCCTGCAGTTGTTGTGTTTCAGGTATCACTGTCATTTGCAATGCACGTGAGCATGCAGGCTACCATGTTGCTCACGCGCATAACCGTGTACCTTTCACTACGTCAGTCTATTGTAACAGTCCTTGTTCTGCTCAATCAAGCCGCTTGCATGTGCAGGCAAGCTCATGCATACCACCAGCAGGCAAAAGCACACACAACGCTGCTCACTTTTCCTCTTCACAACAAGCAACAACACACTCGTTCGCATGTGAACCACTGCGCGTGATCAGGTATGGGCAGCGTGCTGAGCGTTGCGGGGGAGCTCGGCAAGCCCAGTGACGCGGCGGACATCGGGGGAGATCCCGGCAAGTATCGCGTGATCAAGGTGGGGTGACGCGCAACCTGTGTGTGTTGCCAAAGACAAAGCATCCATCCATAAGGATACTGTGCTGTTAACATGGACCGCCCAGGAGGAGACTGTGTACTCGCGCTACATCAAAGTGTACGACCGTGTCGTTGAGGTAACTAGCAGACTGTAGGTATGTCGATGATGTACACACATGTGCGCGTGTACACGCTTGCGCACGCACGTACGAACCGTGAGACAAGAGTGTGGGTAGTTGCACTTACACTACATGTGCCATGCACAGCAACCCTGGGGTCCTTCCGGCCATCGCCAGTCCGTCGCCTACGACGTGGTTTCCTCCCGCCACCCTCCCCACCGTTTCGTGGCCGTCTTCCCCTACTGCTCCTCCCGTCGCTCCGTCACCCTCATACGCGAGTACTGCCAGGGGGCCGACGCGCTTGTGCTCTCGCTGCCGTGCGGGGTGTACGAACCGGGGAGGCATGGGACGCTGGAGGACGCGGCGGTGGCGGAGTTGTCGGAAGAGGTGAGGAGGGGAGGATGGGTGGGGTGGGGGGTGGGGGGAGTGTGAATGTGGGTGGTTGTGTGTGGCAGGCGCATCTGAAAGGAGGGAAACTTGTACGGCTGCTGGATCCTTCCCATCCAGGCATTCTCGAGGTGTGTGTGTGTGTGTGCGCATGTGTGTGTCTGTGTGTGCTCGCGCATGTGTGTGTGCGTACCAGTGTGCGTGTTCACGTTCATGAGACTGCGCATGCGCCTGTGCGCCTGTGCGTGCCTGCTTGCGCAACCGCCACACGAGCGTAAGAGCGTACGCACCAAGTCACTGCTTTGAGCTATATAAGCTATACGAAGCTGCGTGTTGCTTCATTTCAGGTGAAGTGGTGCAAGAACCGGTTCACACCATTCCTGGCAATTGACCCGGAGGTGCAATGCACATCACAACATGTTGGGCTCACTTTTTCGTCAACTGTGCCTCAGACAACACCACAACAACAAATGCCCGCACTGCTGCGCCAGGATGACGAGGCTCCGGCCGCGCGCGACGGCGAGGAGGGCGGCATGGAGATCGTGGAGGTCCCGCTGTCTGAGCTGCCCGCGCTGCTGTACGGCGGATCCATGCTGCTGCCCAGCCTCGCTACGTGCACGCTCGCGCTGCACCGACTAGAGGCCATGAAGCTCATCTGAACCGATTGTAGTCTGCATACTTATTACAACCATATATCTGGACAGCGTAAACCCGCTGTGAGAAGGTGCACACGTATGGACTATGGGGTGGGAGTGGGAGTCTGTGCTGCTGTTGTTGTCTTGGTTATTACAACACAACAACAGCAAACAAAGTGACTGAGCTACGTGACTGAGCTACGTTGGAGTTGGGCACAAGTGGCCAATGTGGCCACAATCAGTGTTACCAGAGTACATGTTGTATGCTATACAGTAATACACTGATATGAGAGGGGGTGTACACTATGTCGGTATGTATGGTGTGTATGAACAGTGAGGGCGACAACATTCAACCAACTAGTCGTCTAGTTGCGTGAGCAGCGCCACTCCTCTCTTTATCCAATGCGCCGCCGGCTTATCGCTCGGTATCCTCGTCTCGATGACAAAGTTGGTCGAATGTCCCGTCGTGCTCAATATCCCTCTCCTGTCCGACGTCTTATAGACCGGACACTGGTAGTACGGGAACTGCCTGAACTTGGAGGTCTCGCACGGCACGAGCCACATCGAGGGGAAGGGAACGAAGAGCACCTTGGGGTTGGATTCGGTCAAGACGTGACGGTCGAAGTCCCAACGGGCGCCCTCGAGGAAGAGGCCGCGGACGAAGATGCCGTCGGGGGGCTTGGAGGAGAGAGAGTCGGAATCGTCCATCACCTGAGGGTGGGGAGGTGTGGTTGGGTGGGTGCGGGTGCACGCGTGTGCGTGCGCAAACAACTTCCAGTGCTATTGCACGCATGCGCAGTAATGTTGCACCCATGTTAGACATGCCTATCGCACGTGTCCCTACATGTGCCCGCGCGCACGTGTGTGCAGGCTCATATTTGTAAGCATGCGTGCACGTATGCGTTGTGCATGCTGGTCTGTTTTTGCACAGTTGCTCCAACAACGTACCCTGAAGTCAAAGTCGATCATGTCGATGGGGATCTTGTGCTTGCGGGCAAAGTTCTGCTTAGCGCCCGTGAGGAAAGACTGCGTGAAGAAGAAGCCCGACAGCCAGAACACCACCGGCGGGCCCCTGTCGATCCAATCCTGGAACACCCTAATTCTCTCCAACAGATCTGCATTGAGCAGTATGTTGGGTTACACTTTGCGCTGCGTGCGGGTGTGACGTTGCGTGTGGGTATGTGGGTATGTGGTTTACCGTTGATGTAGCTGGCGAGTGGTTTGCGCGACGGGTAGGACTTGGCTGCCCACATGGCGGGTATCTTCCCGTCGAATAGCGACGTGCCGAGCTGTTCTAGCTCGGCGGACATGACGACGAGTCCCTTGACTGCCTTCTGTATGTCCTGCAGCGACGCTCTTATAACAGTTAGGAGCCGGTTGAACCTCCCCAGCTCCTGGCACAGCACCGTGTTCATGCTCTCGAGGTACGTGACGGGGTACTTGGCCTGCGTGTCCTCGACGTCGAAGTTGGCGGGGGGGAGACGGGTCAACACGTCCTCGCAGATGCTGGCCAGGATGCTCTCTTTGGAACTGCCGCCAGCGCCGCCGTGAGCCTGACTCTGAGTGAGGAGAAGGGAGTCTAATAGTAATACCGTCTCGGTGGTGTCCTTGGTGATGTCCGCGTTCTCATGGAAGCCGAATACCTGCGCGCGCACGTGTTTGTGTGTGTGTGTGCGCGCGAGCGTGTATGTGTGCATGCGTGCGCGTGGGTGCACGCATGTGCGTGCGTGTTTCCATGCGCGTGCGCCGCTTGTGTGTGTCTGAGTGTGTGTGCGTGCATGTGTATGTGTGCACGTGCGCGTGCTCATGTGCCTGTGTGTGCGCGCGTGTACACACCTCGGGCCGCGCCGTGGGGCCGGGTAGCTTCTTAATGAAGTCTAGGTAGTGGTCGTACTTCCCATCGGGCGGGAGTCGGTACGCCCCGCTCTCAGACAGCGCGTATGTGGGCACGCGATGCATCTCCTCGCTGTAGATGCCCTCAAGGATGGTCGCCAGCGTGCGTCGGTCGTGGTCGTCCGTCACGCGGCCGCCGTAGTTGCACTCGCCCGTCAAGTAACGGAGAGCCTTGTAAGGAATGTCCTCGGGGTACTCGTCCAAGAACATCTGAAGCTGACGCACGCTGATGCGAAGATCGCTCTCGTTGAACTCGTAAGGGACGTTCCAACCCAACGGGCCGTACTTTCTCCTCTCCTGCGGGCAATGCATGTGTGAGAGCTGGGCCGAGAAACACACACACATACCCGCACCCACACCCGGACACATACACACACGCACTCGCACTGGCACACTCGCACACTCGCACACACACACAGAAGCTCACGCACTCACGCACGCCCACGCCCACGCCCACGCGCACACATGAGCACGCGAGCACACGCTCACACGCGCACGGACCCACGTGACCGACAACAACAACATCAACAACCCAACCCTCACTTGTACAGAAGCGTGGAAGAAGCACAGTCCATACAGCATCCGTCTAAACTCCTTCCCCTTGGTGCACGCGTTGAAGAACGTGGTATCCGATATGGGATCCGACAGGTACGACCCCGTGAGGTTTGCTCTGAGTCCCTTGGGCGGCTCGTTGGTCATCTTGACGCCGTTCTGGAGGATGGAGACCGGGAACTGGGCGGAAGGGTAGCTCGTGAGCCAGAGACGGAAGGAGGTGTGGGCCTTGTCGGGAGTGATGTCGGACTCGCAGATGCGCTCGAGAGTGGGCATCCAGCTACCGGCCAGGTGACAGTTTTGGAGAACGACCCAGAAACCCTCGGAGACGGCCTGTAGATAAGCACGAGATTGAGCACATGTGTGTGACAAACACGCACCCATGCATGCTCACTCACACACACACGTGCATACGTGCGCGCGTATGTGTGACACCTACCCACTTGTCCACCCACGCACACACACAGATGCGCGCACACGTGTGTGTGTCACCCACCCACTCACGCACACGCACGCATGTGCGCGCGTGCTTGTATGGACGCGCATGTTCAAACCCGTGCGTGCACGCATGCATCACACAAATACTGCCATAACCAACCCCAATCCACCTGCGCAATATACTTGGCCGCGATCGGTCCCTGCCCCTGTCCCAGCGACACCGTCTCTATCCTCACCCCCCTATCCGCCGCGAACTTGAGCAGCGCCGTCGTGGGGTCCGACCCGGGCGACAGCACGAAGACGAGGGGGGCCGTCGGGGACGAGTCCGCGTAACAGGACTCGAGACTCAGGGGAGGAGGCTCCGTGAACTTGGAACCCATGCTGTCGGAGACGTAGCGGAGGATCGCGGGGACGAGCTTGTCGGGACGCAGGGCGCGGAGGACCAACATGCGCTGTGTGTTGGCAGGCCATATCAGCGTGTGTGGGTGGGTGGGTGCGTGTGAATGTGTGGGTCTGGTGTGCTTATGTGTGTGCGGGTGGATGTCTCTGCGTGTGTTCGTTCGTGCACGCACGTGTGTGCTCAAGGGCGCGTCCGCGTATGCCTCTGTGTGTGTTCGTGCGTGCGTGCGTGCGCATATGTGGCGCACGTATAAGTGTGTCAGCCCCTATGCATGGTACAAAGCGTCACAACTCGTCTTACCTGAAACGGTGTGAGTTTCGTATCCCATTCTCCCGGCATCGCCTCCTGTCCCGGATCCCCGCTATCGTAAATCACCTTCCACGCCTCGAGCGCGTCGGCGACGCTCCTCTCCAGACCCGCGAACGCGCTCCCGCTTCCGCCCCCGCCGCCCAGCTTGTTCAGGCGGTACAGCTCGCCCCACATGCGGTCGTTCAACCAGGAGGCGTCGGGTTTAGGGGGAGGGTCCTCGAGGGCGATACCGCCTGCGGAGAGAGAGGGAGAGTATGTGCTAATGTGTTAGCGTCATGCAACCGTGTCTTTGATGTGGGTGTGTGTGTACACATATTGACATGGGTAGCCAGCTGCATATGATTGTACGTGCATAGACACATTGACACACGTGTATGCGAATACACACGTATGTGTATCTGTGTCCGTACGCACGTGTGTGCATGTGCGTCTTGTGTATACACAGACACAACGACACGTACACACGCTTGTGTATGTGTCTCTCGCGCTTCCGACAACATGTAAGCGGTGAGTACAAGTTGGTCCTCTGTTCGTATGCTGTATGTATGCATGCATGCATGCACGCAAGATTATATACATGTAAAATGTACGTGTGTACGTATGTGTAGTATGTATGGATATGTGTGTGCTAGTTGCTTACCTGTGAGCAGGAACCTGAACTCCGCCGGATCCAGCTCTCCCCTATCTTCCTGCAACCTCGTCGCCACCAGGAACGCGAACAGCGCCTTATCTTTCTCGAACAAGCTCCTGCACACGTTCCTATACAGCGCGTACGTGAAGTGTCCATTCAGACTCGCCAGTCTCTGCTCCAGCTCCTCGCTGGCCTCGCTGTTCGCGATCGCCTTCAGGTACAGGTCGATGAACCAGGCGAGGGAGTACTGGTACATCGGCTCGATGTTGCCGAGGTCCTGCACGCAGAAGAAGAGGGTCGCGGCGTGACGGGCGACGGGAGAGTAGCCGGCGCGGGCGGTGTCGATCTTGGCCTCGGTGACCTCAGCGACCTGACACAGGCAGGAAAGTGGAAGGAGTTAAGGAGCGTGGTTGGACTGCATATGTACATATGCGCGCGTACGTGTGTATGTGGGTGGTGTGTGTGCATGTTATGTTGTGCGGGGATTCATCCAGCCTCAATTCCAAAATCAACTTGTTTCATCAGTCTGACCTTTTGCTTCTCGTTGATCTCGTCAGACAACACCTTAGACGCCGACAGCACCTGAACAGCCAAATAAATCAGACCAGTTTCTACCACCCGTCCTCGCACTGTGGTGTCCATCGTGTGCACAACAACAACACCACCAACAACAGACATCCAACACACCTGTATCCCCTTCTCGTCCTCCAGTATATTCCCCTCCGCGCTCAGCACCTCCAGTATCTTATCCTCAATCTCCTGCAGCTGCTTCTTGTTCTCCGCCCCTTGCAGTATCAATTGATTCTTCTCCTCCTCCAGCTCCGGCCTCTCCTTCGCCACCACGATCCCCAGCAGCTGGTCCTGCAACCCCTCGGGGGTGATCATGAAGTTGAGGAGGGTCACCTTGGTGGAGAGCTCGGGGGTGTAGTGGGGGTTGCGGAGCTTCGTGGTGATGTAGAGACGGAAAGAGGAGTTGTACTCGATGACGGAGTCGCCGAGTTTAAGACAGAGGGCGCCACCCTGCGTGACACACATGCGACCCTGTGAGCCACGTGAAGAACTGACAGTCGTGCGTGCGTGCGTGCGTGCTTTGGGACACAACTACATAATGCAAGAGTTGGGGGCATGGGTGATGCATAAGCACACACGCAAGTGCATAAGCTTTCATGTGAAGTGAAACACATGCCTGTTTGAACGTTTGTCTCAGCAGTAGCGGTTCCAGCGCCGGATCTATCTCCTCCCCTACATTCTCCAGTATGGCCGGTCTCCCCAGTTGCACGGCCGTCTCCAGCTTCCTCAGCAGATCGGAGTCCGACGGTTTCACGACCACGAGGCCGTTCCCTCCCCTCCCTTCCATGTTCTTGATCCACTTGGACGCCTGGCCCTGGGGGTCGATCATCAACGGCCAGCGACGCGCCTTGGAGATGATGATGCCGTTGTCGATGGAACAGGAGTCCTTGGGGAGACCGGCGATGGTCCAGGCGCGGACCTTCACGGGGTCGGCCAACACGCCTGCGGGGGACACAAGAGTGGTCAAGGATATGACGTTGTCTTCTTCGAGGTCGTAGCGTGTGTGTTAAGCAGTATTCAAAGTTCCGTCATCAGGTTAGCAGCTAGAATAGGAAATAGCGTTCTGGATGTGTATGTGTAAGTTTGTATCTGAACTTGTTGTCTGTTGGTTGCTGAGGTTACCATGACACATCCTCCCCTCCCCCCCACTAGACTGAAAACATGCGAAATTGTAACAACTGCATCGCCTGCGGAGGCTGCACCTTTGTGTGGGTGTGTGCGCACGTGCATGCGCGTGTGTGCGTTGCTATGTATTGTGCATGATAACCATCCACCATCACTGACCTGCCAAGCTGAACTCCTCCGAGCACGGCAGTTTCCTTTCCTTACACACACTCGCCCATCCTTTGACACAACTCTCTCTATAGCTCGGCGTGTACGCTCCCAGGTACGCGACCACTCCCGCACTCAGCAACACATCTCCCGTCAGTCTGTCGTACAGCGCGCCGTAGTACTCCGCGGCCGCGGTCCAGCGCTTCTTCTCGCCGCCCAGACCGCCGATCAACTTGGTAGCGCGCTCGATCTTCTTGGCGCAAAGGTCCACGTCGCGCTCGAGAGACTCCTTCTTGGATTGGGTGGAACGGAGCTGGGAGTCCAACTCGGCGAGCTTGTCTTCGACCTGGGCACGACGATGTGGGTGTTGAATCATGTGCACTCGCAAACGCACGTGTGCACATGCACACACGCATACACTGACCATACATCCACACACGCATACACACGCACACGCACACAGACACGATTGTGCATGAATGCCCACCAACGCACGCACGCATGCATGCAGACGCGTACACATACTCATCAACACCCACCCACCCATGCACGCAACACGCACATACGCACACGCACATGCACAATACTGTCTCATCATGTATGTTGTACCTTCTTCAGGTCCGCTTGCTTGGCTCGCAGGTTGGCCATGACGGTGCTGTACTCCGCCTCAGCCTCGGCGAGAGCCTCCCTCTTGGGTGCGACAACCTTGGCCACTCTATCATACGCCTCCATCGCACGCACCTACCAACAACAACCCCCCATCACCAAACTGCACACACACATCAAACCAACACCTGCCACATGCACACAGTCATTACCCAGCAGCAGAGTCCGTATGCAGCCTTTGAAGCCTGCAATATCTTATCCGGGTTCATGTCCGGGTTGGCGATATACGGCTTGATCTTCAGTATAATCGGCGGTGCGATGTTATCCTTATCATACTCCTTGAGTGCTTTGAGAAAATCCGAGTCCGATATCATCTTCTTGCTGGACTCCCAGTAGTCCTCCACCATCTTGCCGGAGCCTCCCGGGTCCTTGATGCGCGTGGGTTTGATGTTCTTCATGATGCAGACGGCCTCCATCACGAGCTTCACGCCGCCGGGAGGAGACTTCATGCCCTTGAGCTCGGTGATGTCGTTCTTGGAGAGAGTGTCTAAGGCCTTGAGAGCTGCCTGGAGCATAGGCATGGCCTCTGCTAGCTCAGCCTCAGTCTCATCCCTGTACACGTACGCACACACGTGGGTGTCTCAACAACCACAACCTGTATGCCAACAACTCTCAGACCAAACCACTCACTTGATGGCTTTTGCGCTTGCTGCTTTCTTGGACGCTATATCCTCCTCTCCCTTGACGACGGCCCGTACCTTGTTGGCCTCTCTCGTCTCGTTGTCTATCACCACAAGGAGCTCCTGGACGTCCTTCTGACTAGCGATCAGCTTCGGCTTCAGCTCCTCTAACTCGACCTGCATTGTGCCGACGGAACCCTCCGCGCCCAACAATTGCGCCAAACCAACCTGTGGAGGAGACACGCGTCGTGACAGCGTGTCCACATTGTGGGTGTGTTGGTAATGTTGTGTCATTAGTTACCTGGTAGCGGCGTTTGAGTTGGCTGATCTCGTCTTGTTTCTGTTTCAACAGGGACTTGAATGTGGCGATGAGCTCGAGGTAGCTCGTGGGCGTCACGTAGCAGTGACGATGCAGCTGCTGGAGAAACGACTGGAAGAAGGGAGGAAAGATTTCAAGCATGTGTTGGTATGTAAGCATGTGATCAACGAAGGCCATATATGCGTACATTGGAAAGGTCTTGCACGCTCGTGTGGAAGTGCACCGACACGTCCACAAGATCCGACTTAAACTTCTCCTCCACATTGACCTAAGTAAACACATATTGTTATTGCTGTTGCTGTTCTTACTTTGTTGTTGTTGTTGTTGTTGTTGTTGTTGTTGTTGTTGTTGTTGTTGTTGTTGTTGCTGGTGTTGTTGTTGTTATTGTTGTTGTTGTTGTTGTTGGTGGTGGTGGTGTTGGTGTCGGTGATGGTGATGGTGATGGTGGTGGTGGTGTTATTGTTGCTATTGTGTCGACCTTGTTCTCACCTCTTCCAGGAACCGTTGCGCGACGGACTTGAGTGCGTCCGTCGGCCACGCCGAGAACCAGTCGATGGTGCAGCAGTTGACGAGGGACGGGAACTTGCGCAGGCGGTCGCGGAACGACGCGCCGATCGGACTCAGGGCCAGGGCGATCTTGAGGTTCTTGCGCACCTCGTCCGTGAAGAAGGCAAAGATGTCTGCGGCACAGAGGGGGGTTGGTTTCAGAGGTTGTTTGCATAACTCAGCACCATTGCCTTGCGCCCTGCACGCGCTTACGCATGCACGCACGCACGCACGCACGCATATACACATACGCGTGTACACACCCACACGCATGCACGAACAGACCGGCGTCTGTTGCTGACACCATGCCAACAATCATGACGCAAGTTTACAACAATCACGACAATCACTTGTTGTTGATGTCAACTGTGTCACCTGCTCTGCTTCCATCTCTGTTCGCCTTCTTCGCCCTCGCCCTAATATTCTCGCATATCATCCCCGTATCCCCGGAATCGAACAGGTTCGGCACCGTCCCCGTGTTGAGCAGGGAGTTGACGTCCTCGACGAACCCCTCGTTCTTCATCTGGCCGTCCGAGAACAGGAACATCGTCGGCTTGTCCGCCTCGCCCGCGCGACGGAGCACCTTGCGGAGGTCGTCGCGCCACTCGGACATGCCGTAGTTCTTGGTAATCTCGACCTGGGGTGTACATGTATAAGTTTATACGTGTGCGTGTGCGTGCGTGCATGCGTGCGTGAGTGTGTGTACAAACACTCGTATACAGATGCATGTATCTGTATCTGTATCTGTATCTATATCTGTATCTGTATACGCAGATACAGATACAAATATAGACGTAGATAGAACTATAGACACAGATGCAGATGCACATACAGATATGTGTTTTTGTATCTGTATCTGTAGCTGTCGCTGTATATGTACGTGTATCTGTACACGTATGCGTGCATATACATGTACACATATATCCCACCTGGAAGACTTCAAATCCCTCGATGAACGCCGCCAGCTTCGCGAGCGACTGTCTCCCCGACCCTCCCACTCCCACCAGCAGCACATTCCCCCCCGGATGTTTCACGACTCGGCATATCCTCGACACGTGCTGTATGGCGAACAGGAACAGCACGAGGTTCATCGGTTTGTTGGTCGTGGCGTTGAAGTCCTCCAAGTACCCCTCCATGACGGACACCAGACGGGTCTCGTCGGTCACCTCGTCGTATTGAGAGGGTTCGGCACCCGGGATCATGTAGTCGCCAGCCATGAGGTACTTGAGAGCCTCGGAGGGCTTGATGTCACCTGTGTGGGTGTGGGTGTGAGTGGGTGTGGGTGGGAGTGTGTGCTTGCGTGCGTGCATGTGTACAAGTGTCTCTTACCTTTGCCTCCGAGGCCTGCGAAGACCTTGCCGAAGCGCTCCTTGAAGTGCTTCTCTGTCATGGTGGAGATGAGGGAGCAGAACCAGGCGCGGTCCTCGTCGTTGATGAGGCGGTCGTGGAACACGCGGAGGCACTCGTGGGCCCAGAGACGGACGATCTTGAGAGGGTCTTCGACCGTCTTGGGGGCGTACTGAATGCCCAGAAACACCTGGCCAGAGGGACAATATGTATAAGTTAGATGCCCAATGGGATCAAGCATCTGCTGTGCGTATGTGTGAATATGTGCGTGCGTGTGCAGCTTGGCATGTGTGTCCGCACACGCATGTACATGTACACGTACTGCATATTTGCGTTGTGTTTGCTTATACGCACACATGCTTGCATGTGTCTCTCTCTATGTATTGTCACACATATCATCACAAGGAATGCTAATGCATTGCCATGTTGTGCATGTGTGTGATGACATACACGCACACGCACACGCACACACCTTAGCGACGTCCCGCAGGTTGTACGTATAATGGCTCTTGCTCGGCGTTGGCAGCAGCTGCGCCTCCACCGTCTGGTATATCTCGATGGTCGCCGCGACCATGGGTCCCCTGAGTCGGCTGACGTCGGGGCCGTACCCCGCGCCCCGCATCCACCAGTCCACCAGAGACGTGAAGATGCGCGTCATGGTCTCGGAACCGAAGGCGGCGACGGACACCGCGCAGAAGTGGCGGAGGTACCTGGTGGGTGATGATGGTGTGTTACGTGGGCACAAGTTGTGTAGGTGTGTGTAGGTGTGTGTGTGTGCGTGTGCGCATGCGCGCGTGTGCGTGTTCATGTGCGTGTCCGCGTATATGTGCATGTGTGTGTGCGTGTGTGCGTACAACTGCGTGGGCGTGTGCGCGCATGTGCATGCGTGTGCATATATCATCACGACTGTGTGTCTGTGTGTACGCAGACGCATGCGCTTGTGTCTTTGTGCAGTACATACACATGCGCACGTACACATGCACGTGCACGTGCGAGTGTGGTCTGTCGCACGCACGCACACGCACACCGTACCTATTGGTCACATCGTTCCTTCCTCCTCCCGGCGGCCCCATCGCCGCCACGAACTGCACATCATCCAGCGTCCTGAACGTCAACTCCTTCCTATCATACCACCCGTGATGATCCATGGCCTGTCTCAACAACTCGATCGGCGGCTGCGCCCCGTACTTCTCCGGCGCCGGCATGTTGAGATCATCCACAAGCACCACCATCTTCTTGCCGCCGGGAGGGCCGTACACTCCTTTTCTCCTTTTATCGAGCTTGGAGTCGATGATGTCCTGAGTCTGATTCGCACTCGTCTGAGCCGAGAAGTTGAAGAACGTGCTCGTGTACGTGTCGGCGCTGAGTCGGTTGAGGAGAAAGTCCTTCACGTACACGCTCTTGCCCGTGCCGGTAGGACCCGTGAGTAACAACGGGTGTCCATGTGTTATCAACGCTTCCATCAAGAAAGTGTATCTAATCGTATCCACTGTTGGTACGAGTATCCGAACAAAGTCTGCGTCGCGTGGAGGTGGCACCTCATCAATCATCTCGGTCCACAACGCCCACTTGCCCTTGTCCTTGCTGAACACGTAGTCGTACACGGTCTTGTTCTCGGGGAAGGGGAGCGTCACGCGACGGGCGGGAGAGGTGATGAAGGACTTGTACTCGTCGGGAGGGGTCCCCGCGAGGAGCTTGCGGACGAGGAGGTTGAATTTGACGCGACCGGGCTCGTCGAGGCAACCGCCAACGGACCTGTGAGGTGGGGATAGTGAGTGTGTTTGATTTGCGTCGAAGGTTTTCTGATGAATTGTTGTAGCACATGAATGTGTATGTGCGTTTGCGTCAATCACATATACCCGATTGAGCCAACATGCGTGGGTGCGTGCGTGTACTGTGGACATACAAGTACAGAGTGTGTACTGTGTGTCCACAGCGCACAATACTGTGTACACACATACACACGGTTCCCTACGCTCATGATCAATCATGCATCATCGAAGCTATTCCATTACCATTACATGCGCAGTATGACATGCATTGCACCCACTCCCTTACCACACTAGCGCAAACAGGAACAGGCAGTCGACCCACGCCGCCATCGCGTTCTCGTTCATCTTGGCCACCTCCTCCGCGGTCTCGTCCAGCAGGGACGCGTAGATGCGGCAGAGGGACTGGACCATCGCGGACTCCTGGACGGGGACGACGGTGCGGGAGAAACGGAGGGCGCAGCGGAGGCAGGGTGGGACCATCCAGTCAAACATCTTGTCGATCTGGGGGACATATGTCAACATGTTAGTCATTACTTGGATTCGGCACAACTCTGCGTGCGTGTGAGTGCGCGTGTGCGCGCGTATGCTCTCGTGCATGCTGTGCGAGCCCATGTGCGGATGTGTTCGGGTGTGTGTGGCACGTCGTATGGGTCTTGAGTACAGACACATAGTATGTGTGTCTGTACTTGTTACACACATGGTATGTGCCTGTGGTACAGACACATAGTATGTGCACGTGACGACAACTGCACACACACCCACAGCATGCACCCCTCTCATCCTCTCTCCTCTCACCTGCTCGCGGTGCTTCTCGTTCAGCGTTGCCGGCAGCGTGTTGAGCCACGAGTCCACGAGCGGCTTCCATCCGATCTGGCTCGGCTCCACGTACACCATGCCGCAGCGGGACACCGTGGCGGGAGACGCCGCCGCCAAGTCCTGCGATGAGTAACGAGTCAGCGATTGGGTATGGATGATAGGTGTTGGTCTCTTTGTGTGCGCACTCACCTGGACTTCAAAGATCAGGTTCATGCTGCTGGACATCTGGATGATCTCACCGCTCATGAGACACAGCTTCTTGTTGTCGTCAAGCACCTGAGGTTGTTGGGAGACAACATGAAAAAACATTCCAACGTGACCAGCACCCAGTCAACACTCTAAACTAGACTTACCGTGTTCATGTTCTCAATCCAGATGGCGTCCACGGGCCCGTCAAACACGACCCACTTGCGGTCCGGCGACGGGTCCGACGCGGCCTTGCGGAAGCTCGTGGCCAACACGCCATCCGTCCACTCGTGAGAAACCTGCTCAAGAAACGTTATCACACAACAAACAAAGTGTGTGTGTATGCGTGTGCAGCTGTGTGTGTATGCGTGCGTGCGCGCGTGTGCGTAATATGCTTTAAGCCCTCTCACCGGATCAAACTGTCCATACAGCTGTCCCATGGTGATACTCTTCGGGTTGATCACATACGCCCTGGTCCTCTGTTCCTCCATGAGTCCCTTCGCATTCAAGTCCGTGAGCGCCGCCATCAGCACCCGGTACATGCAGGTCTTGGCACCGAACGAGTGGCCCACGATCATCAGGCCGTGACGCACGATGATCAGCTCGTACAACTCGAGAACCTTGTGGAAGAAAGCCTTGACGGGGGTGAGACCCATGCGAGAAGTGTTGTCACGGATGGCGTCGAGGATGGCGACGTAGTCGGGGTTGGGCAAGATGACACCTGAGGAGGAGGGTGTGGGTGTGGGTGTAAGTGTGGGTGTTGTTGTTGTTGTTGCTGTTGTTGATTGGCAACAATGTCAATGTCAATGTCGTAGTTGTTGTAGTGTTCGTGATTGTTGTTGTTGTTGTTGTTGCCAATAACTGTTGTTGATTGGCAACATCAACAAGCACAAACACCACCGACAACACCAACACCAACACCAACAGCATTCTGCTCTTTACCTGGGAACAGGTCCGCCATGATCCCTTCAAACAGCGGTATGTCATGCGACAGGAACTTCGGCGAGTTGACATCCTTTATCGCTCGTAGTACCAGCACCGCCTCGTCCTCTTCGGTGTACCTCCTCTTGAGGTTCCCGGCGGCGCGCAGCACGGCCATCACCGCCCGCATGCCGTAGTCGTAGTGGTCCTGGGACGACAGCTGCTCGGAGCAGAGGCGGTAGGTCGCCACCAGCTTGCGAGACATGTTGCGAGCTTTGAGGTAGCCGTAGGAGTAGAGCATGATCTCGCTGGGGATGAGGATGACTAAGGGTTAGCGGTGGCGAGCATCAGAGTATTGGGATGTGTATGTGTGTGTGCGAGAGTGGGAATGTGTGCCCGCGCGCATGCACGTGTGTGTATGTGCATGAATTTGACTGTGTGTGTGCTTGGTCTCGAGCATGTGCGTGCGTGCATGCGTGCGTGCGTGTCTGTCTGTGCGCGTGCATGCGTGCATGGGTGTGTGCGTGCGTGTGTGTGTGGTTTACTGGTGTTCTTACCCGATCATGGCGTAGTCTGGCACCATCATCGCCACCGATCTAAACAGCGCTTTCAGATTATCCGGCAGTTCACTCCTCCCGGCATACCCGGGGTTCATCGTGATAAAGCTCGTGCACGTCGGCACCAGTTGCAGATCCGTCCCTTCGAACACGAACCTCTCCGCTCCCGCCACGATCGCCCTCTGGATCGTCAAGATCTGCTGCGCCACGACGGACAGAACCTCGAGGTCGATGCGGTTGAACTCGTCGAAACAGGCCCAGGCGCCCGATGCAGCGAGACCCTTGAAGAACTTGCCCATCGCGAGGTAGTCGAGACCGTCGGAGCAGTTGAAGACGACGCACTGCATTGCGAGGGCCTTGGCCAGGTCCTTGGTAGTCTCTGTCTTGCCTGTGGGGGAGTAAACACAGTGTTGGCTTTGCACAAGTGTACGTACAGTAACTTAACACATATAATTGTGTGCACTGACGTTAAGTGCATGTATACGTATCTACCTGCGTGTGTGCATATCCAGGTAGACATGCATGTGCACGTGTACGTGCACATGTATCACTTTGAATACAGAGCTCTCTTTCGTGTCACATACACGTGTTTTAAGGCTATCAACACATTGGTATATCTCTTCCCTTGTGCCTTACCTGTGCCTGCGGGGCCTTCAGGTGCCCCTCCGAGGTTCAGATGCAGCGCTCCCATGAGCGTTCTATAGCACCTATCCGTGAGCGGCGTGATGACCAGTCTCGACGAGTTGCCCAGATACTCGTATCCATAGTTCCTCGCGGCGTTGATCATCCTCACTCTCAACAACCCCTCTTCGAGATTATACCGCAGCTGGCTGAGCCACTCGAAGTCGGTCTCGTGCGCGACGCCGGCGTCCTTGAGTTGGGTGACGACGTCGCGGGCGTGCACGTCAATCACAACCAGAGCGCCGATCGTGGCTCGCTGGACGGCACCCAACTTGCCACGGACGAGACCGACAACGTCCGCGAGCTGACGAGTGCACACGCCCTCGTATTCCGCGAGACCGGCGGCACCACGTGCACGGATTGCCTCGGACACCTTCACATCAACACAACAGAATACAACGCTCTCAGTCACCGCACACAGTGTGGTGAGTCACTACCCCACATGCGCAGCAAGCAACCCAACATGAACGTGTACACGCCACAAGCAGTAGACTACGTCATTTGCGCCACAAATCAGTCACCACATGCACACAGTATGATGAGTCCACACCCGACACGAGCGATAAGCTACCCAACATATTACGTGTAAACGCCACACGTGTACACGTTACATGTTATTGCTTGCGCAAAGTACACATGGTGCGTGAGTGTGTGTTCTCACCTCTTTTGTCCAGTACACTTGGCTTCCCGCGAGTACGACCATCCCCGGCCACCCCGCCAGCATCCACTCTTCCCTGGGCGTCGCCGCATACGCCGCTAGCGCGTCCCTCACGCTCGCCCTCAGACTCTCTTTCATGACCGCTTCCACGTCGCATAACCACGCCTCGACCGCCCCACCCGCGCTCTTGGGGTTCAGCACGTGCGCGAACGCCACGCGCTCCTTCTCGACGGAGAACATCGCGACGATGTCGAGGTTGTCCTGGAACTCAAGGGAGTTGATGCCCTCGAAGCATTTTTTGAGGAAGGGCTGCACGCGGAGGGGGTCGCGGGTCTCAGAGAGGATCTCGAGCAACTCGTCGTTGGACAAGAAGAAGAACCTGTGGAGACAGGTGATTATGTACACAACACACGCAGTGTGCGCATATGCACGCAGCTGTCCACGCGCACTTGCACAGACATGCAACACAAGAAGAAGAACCTGCATAAACCAGTGAGTATCTATAACACACGCGCATGTGCATGCGCACGCGCTTATGTGCGTACGCACGGCCGCGGGCCGCGGGCGTCTGCGCTCGTGCACACACATACTCTTACCTGGGAAACGCGAGTCGTTTCGTCTCCAGGTAGTGATTCAGTCCCTTCGTAATCACATCCAGACTCTGATTACACTCCCTCAGATCCTCCAACAAGTTCTTCGTATCGGCCATCTCCAGCATCTTGGGCGTCCTCTGCACGGCCTCCATGATTCTCCTCCACACTCCATCCACTGATCTAAACCTCTGTCCTTCGGCCGGCATCTGATTCATGATGTCCTCCGACCCGAAGATGGGCTCGAGATACAACCACGTTGCTTGACACTTGACCCACTCGTCGAGAGTCTCTTGTAACCGAGTCACTTTGCTCCCCCAACTCGTGATGCGTCCTTCGAAGGGCTTTGCGTACGGCGAGGACGACATCGTGGCGGTCTTAACCGTGTGGTCATCCAACAACATCTGCGCTTCATCTACGGGTCCACCCTTGAGGATACACGTCCCGGTCTCCCTATACGGCGCGGTCTCGAACGCCAGAGGCTCCCAGTCACCCAACATCTTGTCCAAAGACCTCTCCAACCCGTACTCTTTACTCGCCTGTTCGGCCACTTCTTCGAGGGATGAGATGTGTTCGTCGACTTTTAAGCGAAGGAGCTGGCGAAAGGAGTTGCCGTCCTCCGGACGGAGCTCGAAACCGACCACGGAAGAGATGCGGGACCAGTGACGCTCGCGGAGACCCGGGTTGCAGAGGCATTGGATGAGGGGGACGATACCCTTAAAACGCTCTAGGGAGGCCTTCATCTGAGGAGGGGGGTTGTTCACTAGTGAGTAAGATCACACACACACATGCGCACGCGCACTCATGGCTACCTGCCCACCCACACGTGCACACGTGCGCGCTGGTGCGCATATAGACACGCACACGCGCATGCACTCACTGACGCACTTCGTCACACGCACACATATGCACCCGCGCTCGCACGCCCACACACCCACACACCCACACGCCCACACACACACACACACGCGCGCGCGCGCAGGCGCATGCGCTCACCAACTCAATCACACACACGCACACGCAGATGCACACGTTCTCACTCAACCCATCCATCACACTTGCCTGTTCAGCCACTTTGAGTGCCGCAGGGAAGGCCGACGCCGTCTGTTCAGCTGCGGCAGTGTTCTTTTCTCCCGCCGCAGCGGTGTCTTTCGCTCCCGTTGCTGCGGGTGCAGCAGCGGGGACGGTGCCCGGAGCCGCCGGCAGCGCGAGGGTCTTGATGACCTTGTAGATCGTGCGCCACCAGGCCGACACGTCCGACTCGATGCGCTTGGGGTCCAGGGCGGAGAAGGGGGCGTTCATCCATTCGGACTCAGACTCCTGGGACAACGAGGGAGGGACGTGTGCATGTGTATTGTTGGTGTCATTGGTACTATGCATGCGTGTGTGTACGTGTGTGTACATACGTGTTGGCATGCAAGTCAATGCATAAGCATATGCATGCATACGTGTGTGCGTGTACATGTGAATGTTATCGTACCTTGAATGCTGCAGCTGTGGTCCACAGTTTGAAGAACGGTTCCACCGCCGACGTGAGCGCCTGTATCTGCGGTCCGAACCTCGTGACCGGCAGCGAGAACAGCGCCTCCTCCGCGTTGAGCGCCTCCGCGGCCGTGCCCGCCTCCTCCAGCAACCTCGCCACCTCCCTCGCCTGCTCCGCGTGCGCCAAGGTCCTCTCCGCATCACCGTAACTCTCCAAAGCCCTCACTTGCTGCTCGTGCGACCCCAACAAGGTCAGAAACTCACTCCTCCTCTGCTTCAAGGCCATCTCGAACGACTCATGCTCCTCCTCAATCTTCGCCCCGTTTGTGGACAATATCACCACGATCCTCTTCGGCCACTCGTACGCGGCCATCATGAGTCTGAAGTCCTCCTCCGGCACGTCGAACCCGTAGTTGCCCAGGAAGTCCTCGCGCTCGCGGGCCTCGCGGATCATCTCGCGGAGAGCGGAGAGGTCGGCGGGGACGGTGGTGCTGACGTAACGACGGAGGGCGACGACCTCCTCGGAAGTGGAGGGGGGACGAGCGACCTCGGTGGAGATGCGCTCGTGGCGGTCGGCGATGGTGACGTTGAGCTCGCGGAGACGGGCGAGGACCTGTGTATGAGATAGATGTTACTCGCCGTCACTGTGACACTTGATGCACACACATGGCACGTGTACAAACGCGCTTTCGCATGCACATATGTGTGTTATAGTGCGCACGCATACGTGCGCCTGTGTGTGTGCACCTGCGCATGTGCATGTGCGGGTGTGTGGTGTGTGTGCAAGCACGTACACATGCACAGGGAACAACATGCTTACCTGTTCAAGGAGGCGCCTGACGACGTCATTGGCTTTCACAACCAGCGACTGTTTCAGCGCCTGGCACTTGATCAGCGCGATCCCCGCCTTCCTCTCATTCGCGCAGACATCTGCCACCTGGGCCGCGAGTCCCTTGAATCTGTCAATCGCGGCGGCATACTCCGCGAGCTTCTTGTTGTTGCTGCTGGTGGTGTTGTTGTTGTTGTTGTTACCACCACTGGCACCCTTGAACTCCTCCGCGTAGGCCGCGGGGACAAGACGCCCGAGCTCGGTGAAAGGCGAGAACCGACCCGCCACGGATTGAGCAAGAGGCTCAGAGGCACGCACTGTTGCGCAGACAAAGTCCTTTGCCAACACGACTTGCTCGTCCTGGAGTGTGACGGTGTTCAGAGTTGTTTGTGTACTCCTCGAGGACTCTGTGTCGATGCGCGGCACGCCCTCAGGCGCCTTCACTGCCGTCTCTAACACCTGTATGTGCTTCATCATCACGTGTACATTGTGTGCATAAAGTTATACACGCACACGAACACACATGCGCACCCACGCTCGCACTTTCACACCCACTCCCACACCCAGTCTCACGCACGCACAACATTACCTGAATGAGGCCGTTTTCAACTTCATCGAAGCTCGGCATAAATTTGAGCACTCCCTTCTCCATAGTAAGCTGCATGAAGAACGCCGGCAGTTGTGACGTCTCTGAAACATTACTCCCACCCTCATCATCCTCGCCGTTCCCCTCTCGTTCCATGCGCCCGAGCGCGGCCTCCGCCTCGGCGCGGTCCATGGCGTAGGGAGCGAGAAAGGCGCGGAAGGCGTCGATGGAGTCGCGCGCCAGCTTGCGGACCTGGTTCGACATCAGGACCGCCATCGTGGCGTAGAAACCGGCGGGGTCGCGGCAGGTGGGGGGGGGAGGGTCCGTTTGGAAGACCTGCGGGTTGTGGGTGTGAGAGGGGAGGAGTATCCACATGCATGTGTGCCTGTGCATGCGTGTGAATCTTCGCGCATGCGCGAACGGACGATCTCACCCAGGCACACATGCATGCGCACATGCACACGTACACGCTCGCATGCACACACAACCATGCACGCACATGCAGGGCAGCCGGTATCCACTCCTGCCACAGTCGCTCCCGTGCCGCGTCCGCCACCTCCTTCTGCCTCACGACAAAGGCCGGCAGCTCCATCGGTAGCGAGGGTGCAACGCCAACATCCATCTCACCAACCGCAACATCCACGTCAACTAGAAGCCTGTCTGCATGCCGCTGCCAGGCAAGAGACCGTTGAGTTCACACATACACATAGAGCCAACTAGTTCAGCTTACGGATTCATTGTGCGATGTTGCAAAGGGTTTGTGAGGCATGTGGTTGTAACGCGCACACACGCGCACAAGTGCGCACGCACATGTACACGTACCTGCCATAGGGCGGCGAGTGCGAGAACCTGCGGGCATAGCGCGTGCAGGTTGGCGGCGAGGGAGGCGCGTGCCACCCGCACGGACGCACGCCACTCTGCCGGCAGCACGAGAGGGGGCGGATGGGACAAACTCGCCGTCGTAGGAAGCGACGGGACCTGCGCAATGATAACGCTGTTGGCGTGTGCATGCGCACGCATGTGTGTACATATGTGTGTATGTGTGTGAGGGTGCGCACGCGCACGTGTTGATGACTGTGTGTGTGCGCGCGCCGTTGCTGTGGATGACTGTGCGTGTGTGTGTGTTTGTGTGTGCGCGCGCGCGCGTTGTTGCTGTTGTTGTTGTTGACTTACTCGTTCCAGTTGCAGCCGTTTCCGTTCACTCGCATCTCTAAGGCAATAGTCCACGATCCCCTTCCTCACGGCTCTAAAATACTCCTCCTCGACCTCCTCCTCGCACGCTCTCAGTATCCCCTCTCTCCTCTCCTCCCCGACCGCTCGCGAGGGGCACGACGCAGGGGACGTCGCGAGCAGGGACGCGACGTTCGAGGACCAGGAGGGCTTCGGGGGAGCGAGACAGGGAGAGGGGACGCCCTCATCAACGTAGAATTGGTAGCGCAAGACCTGGGACATTTGTGCGTGTGAGTGTATGCGTGTGCCTGTGTGCGCATGCATGCGCGTGCGTAATAGCATTGTTCATGACAACAGCCATGCATGTATGCGCATGGCTCCTTACCTCTTCCGCGACGTTTTCGCTGCTGCGTGGCGTCATGGGCGCCCGCTTGAAGACGTTGTGCCTGTATCCACCCGCAGAGGGCGACCGCGTGATTGCTCGAAGAGCCTCATGCGTACCATGGCTCGCTGGTGACGGTGAGGGTGGGTGAAGTAGAGAGTTTCCTTGTTGTTGTGGTGGTGGTGTGGACGCGCGCGGCGACGTGAAGTACTCGTGCGCCCTTCCGCTCGGCGTGAATATCGGCGAGTGCGCTCCCTCCCACAGCAGCGTGGACGCGGACGGGGAGCGTGTCGTGTTGACGCTCAGCGGCTGCAGCTCTTGTCGACGCTTCTTCTTGGCGGGACTGGAGGGAGGCAACCCGACCCCTGCCCCGGGCGATAGTGGTGTTGTCGGGGAAGACACCGGCGATGGCAACGCTACACCCACGCTAAGCTTTCGATGAGAGCCACCCGGTCCTCCTGTTTGTTGTAGCCGCCGGTACACCTCCGCGGCATCGAGCTCCGATGCCTGCGGACTGTGTCATAACACAGGCTCTTAGTAGAGCATAACAAACTTGTGGTTCACTCACTTTACAACCGACAAACTTCAGCGACTGATATCAATAGAAGCTAAGGCTACAGCGTAGACTCCCTCGGTTCATTTCTTGGTCAGTCAGTACGTCTTGCAACTGATTGGGTTATCAGCAGCTAAGGCATACTGCACTGTGCTCTCTAGTTCTACTACACTACGCTGTGTATGTTTCAAGTCTACTCATGTTGTGAGCAGTGAAACTGTGTCGTGTGATTACCTGTAGTAGGTGCCGATGCGTGAGGACGGCGTGCGGTAGAAGAGGTCCGCGGAGGTGCCGCAGGGGACGGCGCGCGTGAAGAGGGCGTCGCGGCTCAGCAGCGGAGGCATACGCGCCCTCTCCACATTGGACGTCTGTAAACACAAAAATGTTAATGACAACGATGCTGACAATGATGCTGTCGTTGCCGTTGTTGCCGTCGTTGTTGTTGTCGTTGTCGTTGTCGTTGTCGTTGTCGTTGTCGTTGTCGTTGTCATTGTCGTTGTTGGTGATGGTGTTGGTGATGGTGATGGTGATGGTGGTAGTGATGGTGTTTGGGACGTTACGGTGATGGTGTGGTTGGTATGGTAAATGTGTGCATGTGCATGCGCGTATACATACCTTCTGTTTGTACTCCAGCGCGCTCTCGAGCTGCTGGAAGTAGTCTGCCACAGCCACGCCGTCCTGGAGCAAATTCAAACACGTAATGCAGAACAGTTACACCGGATTGGCCATGACAGCCAGTTACCAACACAAACCAGCAACACGTCTCATTTGCAAGTCCATCACACCATCGTTATGATACAAAGTGGCCACGTTCCTTGAACGTTGTTTCTAATCACATCCATCACTTCGGTTGTTAAGTCATACACTTCAGAACGACGTACACCACGCGAGCAGACCGCTTGCAATCACTCGTTATGGATCTCTTTATGTTATGCAGTTGAGGACGACGCTTCGAGAGTAATGTGCTGGTTGCATCACCGCAGCGCAGGTTCAAAGGTAACCCGCGTCTTCTTGCAGGGCCATGCAACTGAATCACTCACTGGACTGGTTGTTTGGGATTTAGGGTTAGGGTTAATGATTTCGCCACAACCTGATAATGATATACAACAGTTCCGTGTAGTGTCAAATCACAGTGACGTTGAGGTATGTAACCCGATCTGCTCGTTGGATGTCCTCAACTTAACAGTACAACAACACGCATCATCACCCACCTGCTCCATGGGGTCCAGCCCCCCGGCCCCGTTCTGAGCCATGTTCGCGACAGCTGCGGCTGATGATGGTTATATAGTATCAAAGTCCTGATCACCCCTCCTCCTTGTCCTCCCTTTTCCCCGCCGCCGCCGCCGCCGCCATGGCTGACGTGGTTAACCCTCGTTGGTTTGCAACTTTAGGGCTTGTTCCCCCCAACCCTAGAATGCCATCACAGCGCGCTGCCCCAACCAATTTGAGTGTCACGTGACCCCCGGCGCTAGGGGGGGTACCGGACGCTGCGTGACGTGCACATTGGACGTCACGCGCAGCGTACAATACTGGCGTGACGTGCAGCTGGCAATGATTGGGGATCAGCGATCTCAAACTTGCATTGCCACCGTGGCAGTGCCACGTGGCGAGCGACTGTTGTGCTAGAGGGTTGTTCAGGCTGCGGCGGCGGTGGAGAGGGTGAAGGACGAGGAGGCGGAGGCGGAGGAGGCAAGGGACGCTAAAAGAGTGGCAAGAGATGGCTGGTGAGGTGGAGCTGTATGCCTCATGGTTTTGCCCCTTCGTGCAGAGAGCGTGGATCGCTTTGGAGGAGAAAAAGGCGCCGTACAAGGCAAGTAGTAGGCATGCATGGCGTTGTATTCTGCAATGAAAGTTGCGCTGTTTGCACTATTTCTAAAACTGCCTGCACAGCGCAGCATGCATGGTGAGCTTGGATCCTGCTGGCCAACTTCAGGATCACCTGTCGATGTGGTCGCACAGACGCATGCATGGTGAACGCTTGCATGAGTAAAAAGTAGCCAGAAAAGAATGCCCACTNGACTTGCGCTCCTTCTTCAAGCGGCGGTGGGCGCTCTTGCTCAGCTGCTCGCCTGCTCCATCGTCAGAGAACTCCTCGGTGCCAGGGAAACCTAGCCCGGGACCACGCTTAGGCACAGCTGCCACCTCTTCCCCTTCCCCCCCGGTCCCCTTCCCCGCCTTCCGCAAGTTAATGTGTATGATCGTCATGCTTCCTTTGCAGTTTTTGCTGCTAACGAATAGTGGCTCACCTGAATGGCTCTGTAGCCGGTCGGCAAAAGCACACATTGCAGACGCATGATAAGTTGTTGACCTTGAGTGCGTGTGTCACTTTTTCTGCTGTTGTCCTTGCGCAGTACATAGAAGTGGACCCATACGCAAAGCCCCCGGAGCTGATGCGCGTGAACCCGCGCGGGTTGGTTCCGGCACTTGTAGACGATGGGCGGTGCCTGTACGAGTCCATGGTGCTGATGGAGTACGCTGATGAGAAGTGGGGTGATACTGACCTGCTCCCTTGCGATGACCCGTATCTGCGGGCCATCGGTCGCATCTGGATGGACCACATCAACAAGAAGGTGGTCCCACACTTCTACCAGCTGCTGCAGAGACAGGACGAGGACGGGCGCACGGAGGCGGCCGCGGACCTGCTCAAGGGCCTGAAGGAGCTGTTCAGGGCTTACGAGGATCTCGGGTCAGGCAGTGGGCCTTTCTTTTACGGGAGGGACCGGCTCAGCATGGTGGACATGTGCGTCCTGCCGTGGGCCATCCGCTTCTCCATCCTTAAGCACTATCGCGGGTTTGAGGTGCCGAGGGACGGCTCACCCGAGTTCGAACGGTTTCATTGGTGGTTGGATGCTGCGTTGCAACAAGCAAGCGTGCGAGCCACGCTGCAAGATGAAGGCAGGCTTAGAGAGAGTTACCAGCGCTATGCAGACAATAAAGCGGGGTCTGAAGTGTCGCGCGCCATCAATGCTGGGAAAGCTTTGCCTTGAGTAAGCCATGCGTTGCACTCAAGGGAGCGCTGTTGTGTAGTGTGATATGTACAGTACTCATCATGTGTATGTAGAGTGGCATGTTTTTGATGGTATGCGCTTGCATGGGCCAGAGGGGGCGCTCTGGCCAAAACGGTATGTGCTAGACTGGCTGGTTTGCCTGTTTGGGTTAGCCGGCTGCCGACCATCATGGAAAGAGGAGCAGCTACCATGGTTAGGCGCCTGTGCCATCCACCAACCATGGAGGCAGACACTGTCCAAGCGACAGTGTAGTGGATCGATGAGGTGGTGCACATGCATGAACAACATGTACAAAAGATGCAAGAGGGAATCCGTACACGCAAATCTTTGTACAAACAATGCTAACCGGCAATGCGCATGCATGGTGACATGCACAGTCAGCAGCATGCAGAGACACAACGCATACCAACCACACTGTTGTCAAGGTAACCACCGGGTTCATTCACTACCTAACCCATTACTCTACCCCTATTACCCCGTTAGCCTTTTGTGCACATGCAATCTTGCTAGTGTCCCGTTGGTGTTGTTGCATATGTAACGTTACAAATACCATCAACACTCACCAACTCGACCTTCGGGTTCAGGCGCCTACATGCTGCCGCTGATGTCACTGGGGGCCCCTCGGTTTGACCTGATGCTACCTTGACTATCGCTCATGCTACCACTACTGCCCCCCTGTCAGACATGCATGGCAAATGCAGTCACCTGTACCGTGGCTGTGGTTAGCGATCGGTTTCCATAGCATCAGCGGCAGCAAGAATACCAACAAGACTCCTCAGCCCTCCACAGCGCCTCTGCCACCCACTCCCTGCTTGCTACAATGCAGCGCCGGCGCCACCATCGCTGCCGGTAGGTTAATGTGCTCGCGCTGAGCCCAACCGTATATATATGCAGGTATGCTACAGTCTTTGCATATACATATACGCCGAGTGCGTTATGTGTGGGTCATTTGATGCAAGTGCTGGCGGTGGGACAGTGTGTAAGGCTGTGTAATGTGTGCATATACAGTCAATGAGGAAGGCACTTGTGATAGTGAACGTGATGCACTGCGCCCCAGCTTTTATATACTGTACGTGGTAGACATTTTGTTTGCTTCGACTAGTGACACCAGCTTTTTGGCCTTCCATGTCACCCTAATACATGAGGTGCTGTAATCAATGCAACCTATCTACCTAGCGGCATTTTGGTAGCAGGTTGTGCGGTGCATGCACGCCATGCCAGCTGTTTGATTGCAAGTGTGAGATGCAGACAAATGACACCAAGGCCAATGCCCTCTGGTAAGCATGGCTCACGTCCTTTTTCTGCCCTTGCCTCGACTGCCACCACCCCTGCCAGCACCGCGGCCAGCACCCTTACCACCTCTAGCACCGCCTCTACCTCCTCGCACAGCCGCTGTCATGCGCATCTTGCGGATCTGGTCTGCATTGCGCAGCTCGCCCTTGCCGCCCCTTCCAGCCTTGCCGCCCCTTCCAACCTTGCCGCCTCTCTGTCCAACCTTGCCGCCCATTTGTCCGGCCTTGCCGCCCCTCTGACCTGGCGGGCCCTGTTTGCCGCCCCTGTGCTTGAAGTTGGGTCGCCCCACAGCACCCGCACGCGGTCGAGCATCCGCATCGTCAACCTCTCCCGCTGTAGCAACCTTCTTGTGCGTGCGTTGTCGCCACTTCTGATACAGCCCCGTGTTCGTGGAGCCGGTTTTCGCCCCGCTCTCGTTGCGCACTTGCACCTTGCCGCCCTTCTTAACCACTTCAGAGCCCGGCGCGACCCTGATGTACTTCTTCTTGCGGGTGTCCCAATGGTACGTGGCTCGCTTCTTTGCGGCACCGGCAGCGTCATCGGGAACCAGATCCAACACCATGTCCTCTATCTGCTCTGCTCCAGCAGCATCACCTGCACCTCCTCTTGGAGTCAAGCCAAGCTCTTTCTCCACGAGCATGCTGCTGCTCGGCACACCACTGATGAAGAACGTGTCATCCTTGAAACTGGTCTGCCGCCTCTTTTTTGTTGAGGGCATATTGGTTTCACTCCCGCGTCTCTTCCTGCTCGGGGTGTCCACATCCGGCGCAGAGCCCGAGGTGGAAGGCATGTCAGCCTCCTTCTCACCGTCCAAGTCTGCGCTGCGGTTTTCTGGCTGCGCATGTACAGCTGAGATGATGTTGGCATGCGCCTGGCGCTTCTGTTTCATCACCGTGGCCTGGAGCAGCCTCCTCTTAGAGCCGACGGACGCTATGCCCGCTTCAAAGACTGTCTGCTGGGGACGAAAAGACTTCAGCTGAGCCGCGAAGTCCAACGCAGCAGTGCCATCACCGACACGCTCGCGAAACAGCGGGTGCAGGAGGGCGCGTGGCAAAGTGCGTGCGCGCTGCGCCGATTCGCTTGAAGCTGGCGGCCTGGACTTGCAGTAGAGCTTGTACGCACGCTCGGTCACTGTGGTCATGGCTGCAACATCAGAGTTGGAGGCAACAACTTCCCGAACACGTTCCATGCCAGAGTCGAGGGCCGACTGCAGAAAGCCACCATATATACTCGTGCCAGGATCCACGGCCTCGCCTTCGCTTGGTGCGGGCTTCAATGGCCGCGACAAGAACAGATGCAGATCGATGAGAAACGCCATCTCATCAACATTGACAAGCGAGTATGCTGTGCCCTTTCGGCCGGCACGCGCCGCACGCCCCACCCGATGAACAAAGAGCTTTGGTTTGGGAGGAAAGTCATAGTTGATAACATTGTCCAAGAGCGGTATGTCAATACCTCTGGCAGCAACGTCTGTAACGATGAGCAGCATGACCTTGCGAGCACGGAACTTTGCGATGTGTATCTTGCGGGCCGTTTGATCCATGGTGCCGTACACCACTGCGGCCTCCAAGTGTTGGGCCGCCAACAGCTGTTGCAAGTACTCCACGTGATGCCGAGTCGCCGTGAAAATGATGGTCTGCTGATCTGATGGAATGACTTCCTCCAAAAGATGCAGCAATGCCGCGGGTTTCTCGTGCTCGCGCACCGTGAAGAACTGCATCTGTAGATCGGCGCTAATCTTCTTCTCGATGTCTAGCCGCACCAGCTGTGGATCTCTCAGGCCGGCACGTGCAAAGTCTGCCAGCAGTCTTGGCATTGTGGCACTGAACAGCAACGTCTGTATGCAACGCCACAAGCGTAGTCAGGGGTAAAGAACAAACTGTGTTTGCGTGTGTAGCATGCATCTGCCCAAGCACAATGCAAGCTTACCTGCCTGGTCTCAGACATCTTGGCCAATATTTGTTGAAGTTGATCAGCAAATCCCATCTCGAACAGACGATCTGCCTGGCAAAACGACCTTACTTTAGCTGACAACATTATCGCTTTGTGTGTACCGTGTGTTATATTGTTAGATTGTATTGAAAGATGATGCAATGGGCGTACCCACCTCATCAAAGACGGCGTACTCCACAGCTCGCAAGTTCATGCCTTCAACCTCTGAAAGATGATGCATGAGCCGACCTGGCGTGGCGATCAGCACATCTGGATTCTGCGCGAGCGCCTCAAACTGCACAGACACGGCAGAAAGATGGCAGTCGGCACACGCAATTCGGAGATGCTTGCTTCTTCAGAATTGCATACCTGCGCTTCCATGCTGTCTCCACCAACAAGCACAGCCACCTTGATGTCCGTGTAGCGACCGAGTTCTTTGGCAAACTGGACGCCAACCACATAAGCTACATTATAGTTCTTAACGCATGCAGTCAACAGACCACTACAACGTTATGTAGAAAACTCATGCTGCGATTATGAGTACACAGCACTGCACAAGCCTCACCTTGTAGGTCTGCAGCGCCAGCTCTCTGGTAGGGGACAGGATGACGGCCCGTGCCCCAGCTGACCGCGAGTGTTCCCTCAACTTCTCCAACATAGGGATCAGAAACGCTGCAATGCAGAAGGAGTCACAAACCATGCTGTGAGGTGGTCAAAATGATTAACTATCCCGTTGGGTAACCCACAAGCTTGGCCGGGACAAAACTATACCCGGACACATACTTGAAACTATGTGAGGAGCGACAAGTACCTGCACGAGCGCGTGAACTCACAGCGTATATGGCGATGAAAGAAACAGCACACATACGCTACCTACATGCAATCAAGCATTTGACCACAGGCAGGTGTTGAGTTCGGCTTCGTGTTATACTGGTATGCCACACTACAATTCTATAAATACCTGCAGTCTTCCCCGACCCTGTCCTTGCCATAGCCACCAGATCATGCCCCGCCAGAATGAGAGGCAAAGTCTTGCGCTGCGCACAGGTTGCTCATGTTCAGTGATGTGAATGGAGGTGGATGAAGCACTACCTCCTGGCTCATTTCATCACATGCAGAGCAGTAGCGCTGTTGTTACGCCTGTGTTTGCAGCACGTACCTGTATTGGTGTGGGGACACGGTACCCCTTGCGTTTGACGCCCCGAAACACATTGGAACTGAAAGGTGGAGACGTGATTAGTAGTAGCCCGGAATGGAAGGTTGCCATTGCAGGATGCTAGGTCGGAAAACACAGCATAGAGACAAGATATTCATGCACACGACCACTAACAGTTAGGTATGTTCCGTAATCAACAAGACGACTAGTGAGTATCATACTCGGCGAAGCATGCGAATGCGTCACATGCACTATCCTGCAGACAGGCACGGCGGGACGGTATGCATATCTTGAGTAGCTGTAATGGGAGTGGAATATAGCACAGATAGAAACCAAACGTAAACGACCCTTAACTATCCAGTTCAAATAATAACAAATGATAACAACACGAGCATGCAATGCACCATATGCATTTTTCAAAAAGGCAACAAGGCACAACTGTTGCACGATCAGTGGCTTACCTCAGTCCAAGCGACTCGAAGCCCCCAGACTTGGACTTGCGCTCCTTCTTCAAGCGGCGGTGGGCGCTCTTGCTCAGCTGCTCGCCTGCTCCATCGTCAGAGAACTCCTCGGTGCCAGGGAAACCTAGCCCGGGACCACGCTTAGGCACAGCTGCCACCTCTTCCCCTTCATCCTCCGTGTCCGTGGCTCCGCCCCAGTCCGCCATGCTGGCCGCCGCCGCCGCCACCGCGGACGCTGCTAACCTGATCCCAACCCTAATTCCGAGAAAAGATATCTTTCTCGTCTGGCGTATCAACTGCAAGCCGCACGTGATATCGCGCTGAGGCTGTCACAGCAAAATGCAGCAGCGGCGGCGGCGGTGGTGGTGTTAGGCCTGGTGGCGTCGACTTCGTGTGGGTGGTAGTCAGGAGGGTTCGCTATTTGGGTGCACTTGGCTGCATGTTGTGCCGAAGTAGTTGCTGGCAGGCCTAATTGGTGAGCTCACCACCTGCTTGCATGCGTGTATGGGCCTGGCGTGCTGCAAGGCATATCTCGCTCTCTCCCTTTGTTTGTCGCTCTCACAGTCACAATCACTACCAGTTAAGTGTATCTTGCGGTTTCGTGCGAGGGTCAGTCGCTACAACGGTCGCAGTACACCAACAGAGACAGCACGCACACGCACACGCACCGCTAACGTTTCTTTGACTTTGCCCTTAATATCCGCGAGCCATATGGCCTTAAGCACAAAATCTCTCTCACTTTCACACAGAGTCGTATTGATAACCATCAGCGTCATTGCAACGCAGTTGGGTTGCTATGTTTCACATCTCACTACTGTCAGACTGTGTGCAAGGACATGGGAAACTTGCGGCAGCGCAAGGCAAAGCGTAAGTGGCGCGAGGGACAACCCAAGCCAGGCAACGCTCAGACAAAACCTGAGAAAGACAAAGAGGGTAGCCAGAGTCTGCAAGCGCGAAAAGAGATCAAGAAGCAGAAGAAGCCATTGATTGGCCGAAAGACGCAGGCTGTTGTGAAGTATGCAGCTAGGAGCCAACAGCAAGGGGCTTACAACAAGTAAGGAGACAAGCGCTTGTTTGGGGATGTGTGATTATGTGTTGTGTGGATAGCTGGCTGCTACCAACCTTGATGGCATCATTGTCATTTGTGTGATGTGTCAGTCGGGACGCATAGCTTTGTTGCAGCGCAAGTTGGGTATACGGTAGGTGAGGAGCATGCTTTTGCCATTATGTTACTGGCCTTGTATTAGGGAAAACCAATCCAAAGTGGACGGTGTTGGCGCAAGTGTGTACCTCGCACTGCATTCACACAATGAAGCCATGCGCGTGTTGCCTCTGTGCGCGTGCGCGCGCGCGTGCGTGCAGGAGAGACATCTCACC
The DNA here is from genome assembly GCA_009103225.1 of Chlorokybus atmophyticus. Classification (NCBI taxonomy): domain Eukaryota; kingdom Viridiplantae; phylum Streptophyta; class Chlorokybophyceae; order Chlorokybales; family Chlorokybaceae; genus Chlorokybus; species Chlorokybus atmophyticus. Next base: position 1,087,621 of record RHPI01002048.1, read on the forward strand.
ATTTGCATCGTCTGCAGGAACATCCTGTGCTTTAAATGCCGCGAATATGGCCACTCGCTGGTAAAGTGTCCTCAGTTGCGTGCAAGCAAGGAAGAAGTGACGCGGCAGACTCGGCTGTGTTACAACTGCGGGGCGCTCAATCACGCCCTCCGTGACTGCCCGGACCCCATTGTTGAGGGTGTGTAGCCAGCCAATGTCACAACGGTCGTTTGTGTTGGAACTTGTGTGTGACTGTTGGAGCAACTGGCAGGCGGAACGAAGTACGCCACGTGCTTCGTGTGCAATTCACAGGGCCACCTGAGCGCCAGGTGCCCGAAGAGTCAACACGGCATCTACCCCAAGGTTGGTCACATATTGTGATGTGTTATGCGGTGAATCACTTCAAGGAGGATGAGGATGCTATGATGAGATGTTCATCATGTTCTGGATCAAGGACTGCTATGATAACGCGGCAGGGAGGGTCTTGTAAAGTGTGTGGGCAAGTGACTCATCTCGCCAAAGATTGCCCAAGCAAGCAGCAGCAGCAGCGGATGAACACCAACGGTGAGTTGGTGGCTGTTATTGTGTGGGGTGTATAAAAGATTGTCTGCCCATATGATGTGTGGCTTGCAGGCAGAGCACCGTCAAGAGCTGCAAGTATGGCGGCTCCACAAGGGAAGCGCACCGTTTTCAGTAGTGGGGATGACCTTAACGATGACTTTGCGCAAGCACCTGAACAGGTTGACGCGCCTGCGTCAGAACCCAAGTCCACAACGCAGAGCAAGGAACCTACGGCAAAAAGGACTAAAGTTGTGCAATTTTGAGAAATCTGTATTATAGGTCATTGCGTCTTTGTTTTAATATGGTGTTGTCGTGTGCTTTCATGGCAGCAGCTTATTTGCAGTCCACCACTTGCATGGTTTCAAGGGTATTGTGGAACACAGCCAGCAATTGCAGTGGTAGCTGATCATTGTGACACATTTTGCACGATGACAGGCTGCATTGCCACATGCAATACAGTGGTCATTGCACGGAGTGGTGTTCGAAATCCTTGTCATATACAAAAAACTTTTGGCCACATGTGTCCATTGCATGCATACTTGAGAAGGAACCGGAATGTTGTGAGTGTTGCCAACACTGCCCTTGGTGGATTCAGGCATTCAGCGGCAAGTTGGTAGCCAATTTTTTCTTGGAGACTGGAAAAACAAAGACCTCGTGTTGCAGAGTGTCTGCATACTGAAGGACCACCCCACCCACCCACCCCACCCCCGCGCAAACATGCCACGATGTCACATGCAGCTTTCAAAAAACTACAACAACACCCACACGTTTGCATACAATTGGTGTATTACCTTATTGGATATGTTGATGGACATTGACGGACAGACATTTGCATAGTATTGGTGTCAAACACCAACACTGACGCTAGGGTAAAGGCTCCCTATTTGGCCCAGTTTCGCGGTGTTAAGCATAGTAGCACGATAGCATCTACCGATTTTCGATATTGTATTATACCCATACCAACTTCCCAGCAGTACTTGATACGCGTATTCGGCGTATTCATTAGGGTCTGCCTCCTAAACTTCTTTAGCGCTGAAAAAGACTTTGAAGTACCGTTGCGCGCTACTATGAGCTCCTAATGGCGGTTTGAACGGCGGACAACGTCGCGGGCGCGGCCAGATGAAGTACAACGTTCTATAATCACTGTCATTTCGCTCTTTCGCTGCATAAATGCTGCATCTTGCGTGCACAATCATCATAACTGGGCGTATTGACTGTATTGAACCAATAGTAATATCTTATCGATACCCGCATTAAACAGCAAACGTACTTGCTTGACGCTGTGGTTGGTATTTGGCGGAAAGTGTATATGTTTCTGATAGCCCTAAACTTAAGCTACGCGGCGGTAAACTTACTCTCACAAACGGATCAGTATCAAGAAAGTTACAGTGTGCCAAGATACGGGATATAAAGGGATCAGGCAAAAAAATGCGTTTTTCCTAACTGAGCTACTTTGAGTTTGATTCATGGTAACTGTTAATTGACCGCGTCATAACGCCCAAAATTTTGGCAGTATCTAGTTACCGTGCTCTTTCCAACAAACAAACTTCTATTCAAGTTTCTTAAGTATTGCTGAAGTTATGATTGTATTGTTGAAGTCACGAGCGTTTCACTCTTGAGGGTAGCCGCCAAACCCTAATTGTGTTGTTTTAAATGCAATGTATTTTGAAGTTCTTTTTGTGGTAGATAGGCCTTGATGAGTACAGATTGACTACGAAAAAACACCGGCCCAAGCGCTTGCACCTGCTTGCAATTTTCGTAAAACCGTCATTGGCAAATTAAGGGCAGGTGGCCAACTAGGGAGCCCTTACCCTACCCCAAAGCTGTACTCGGTGAAGTGCGACAGCACGACAGCAATGTCATGCGTCAGACGCATCGTAACATTCCCCGCTATTGGCGAATCTACGCCGTCAGATCGACACGGGCAGCTTCAATTCTGCAATCTGGCCCAGCACTTGGGCAAGCAAGTATGGCGGCAGGTTTGTAAGCGCTTTTGACATGCAATTCCGTTACGACTATACTTGAACAGGATCTGTTCTATAGTTCGTACACACTGTCTATGTTGACCAAACTAGACAGGCCTTCCAACCCGGAAGAAGACACAAAGGCTTCCGGCCCTGAGCGCGAATACCGCGCGGCGGAGCGCCTCGGCCGCAAGGCTAGGCACTCAGCTCCGCCGCTTGATGAACGTCCCGCCGCGCATCATTCCGCCGGCGGTGATGGGCCGGAAGCGTTCTGACGGGTTCCCACCCAACCACCACTTTTAGTGGCGGTCCCAACTTTGGGGTTTGTGCATGCCAACCGGCTTTCTTTGCCGAGTATGGCTAAACTAAAATAGTGAGAAGAACACCGTAGTGCCAGGGACTGGCGACGAACTGTTCATGCACGCCGCTGTTTGTCTATGTAATTGCTTCGTCCCTCCCCTCCAACGATGCCATGGCGTTGTCCGTTAACCTACATGTATAATGGCGACATGTATCCCCTCAAGAGAGGGGCTTATTGCAAGCTTGCGTTATACGACCATAACAATAACAATAATCGTTGATCGGTATCATCAATGGATCCCACGCCGTTAGCAGTTCAACACGGTTAGCCTGCCAAGCAGCGTGATCAGTGATCACAAACTAGGTTAGCTCAGCCCGTCACAGGTGTGACGGAAGCTTTCAATGCAGCAGGCGGCTGTGACTTTTTGGCCGGCTGGAAGTTTCCGCGCGTTCACTTGTTCAAAGTCTTTGAATACTTGGCGGTAACGAGACAGTGACAGCCCTTACGCAGGGCAGCGACAGTGGCTAGCAGAGAGAGAGAGGCGGCGGCGGCGGCGGTGGTCATGGACGGAGAGGTGTAGGCGGACAATATCCTGACTAGCATCGTCGTGTGAGCCCTCCACCTCCCTTCCAGAGCTCTGCATTTTGCACTGCAAGTAAGGTATGGGACCTTCCCTCCCCACCGTGTGTGCTCAGCAACAGCGTGCGTGCTGGTGCTTGCTTGCGCGCATGGGTCAAGTAAAATGCTTAGACGAATTGTGCTTGCAGTGTGCACATGTTTGTAGTCTGTCTCAGTGTCTAAGCGTGTGTACATGCTTGTGCGTAGGTGCTTGGTGTCAGCAGCTCTAGGTTAGACATGTGGATGGTGCTGCTCTGTGCGCGTGTGTGTGTGTCAGTTCTTGTGTGCGTACGTACGTGCATAGGTGTGGTTGTGTCTGCACGTACGAGTGAGTGGGTTGGACAGTCATTGGTAAACGCATGTGTGGTCATGTGTATATGTATGTTGGTGTTTTGCGTGTGTACTTGCAGTTCTGTGTGCTTGTTTATTTGCCTATTAGTTGTGGGCTTGTTGGTGTTGTGTGTCGGTATTCTTTGCACTCTGTGCGTGCTCTGTGTTGTGTGCTTACAAGTCGCTGCTGCATGTGCGCATACATATATTTTTCTGTGCCTGCAGGCGGGTCGGCCAAAGAGTGACCTCACTCGCGTTGCACCCACTGTTGGGTGCAAGTCCCGCGCATTGCTTTGCAGCTTGGGAGCGCATTCTCCTGACCAGCTTGCAAGGACCACACTGGGCGTCATCCTCCAGTACGCCTCTCTTGCTTGTGCATGCTTTGATTGCTTACGCAGGTGTGTATAGTGTTGTGTTAATGTTGTGTTGCTATGTAGCTATGTGTATGTCGTATTCATGCTGTATTAAGGTTGTCTTTATGTGTTTGCCGCTGCACTCTTGTGTGTTCATGCTGCTGTATGCGCGTGTTGAAGTTTGTGTGCGTGTGTCCGGGTTGTGTGTGTGCCCGTGTGTGTCTACCTTATCAGCGCGTATACAAGCGTGTGCACTTGCAGCTTGTGTGTCTGTTTGATGTGTGCGTCTGTGCATGCCTGTGAGTCTGCTTTTGTGCATGTTTGCGTGTGCACTGGAGTGTGAGAATGTTGCTGAGAGCATGTTGCCTACTCTTGCAGGGATGGCGCCATTCAATCGCATTGCCTCACAGCGCGCAAAGGCAGCCGCGGCAGCTGCCAAAGATGTCCAAACCCCACCCACACCGACACCCAGAGATACACTTACATCCTCAACAACGCCTGCACCTCGAACACCCCGCCCTTCTGGCTTGACTGAAGTTCCATCTACATCTCCACACACAGCAACACCTGTACCTCCAACACCACGCCCCCCCGGCTGGACTGTTCCACCCACACCTACTGGCACACCTAGAATCGTACCCACCCACCCACCCACCCCCCGGGAATTTCCACCTCATCTGCCGGTACGCCCTGCAGGATGGTACAACGATGGAACGACTGTGGGTGGGATGCCAGCTCCACGTGACCCCGCATTCGTACTGCCATTCACACCCATACCGAACACATCCACACCCACACCCACACCCACGCCTGCGGCCCCACCCACACGCACTAGCACCGGAGTCTCATCTACACCTACACCTACACCCACACCCGTGCGCACACCCACACCCACGGCCGCAGCCCCACCTACACACCCCAACACCGGACTTCTACCCACACCCACACCTGCGCGCACACCCACACCTACACGACCGCCAATACCTCCACATGCCCGCACCACTGGGTGTTCATCCCCATCCATACCCGCGCGCACACCCACACCCACACGAATGCCAACACCTCCACGTCCCCGCACCACCACCGCAGTTCCACCCACACCCGCTCGCACCTCCACAACCACAAGAACACCTCCACGTGCCCGCACCACCACACCCACACCCACACCCACACCCACCCGCACACCAGCACCCACACGCACACCCACATCACAAACTGCAGGCACCACCAGAGCACCAACCACACCCACGCCCACACCCGTGCGTACACCCACATCCACGCATGCAGCTGGAGCTGCGCCATCCACCAGCAATCAAGAGCGGATGGGGCCAGCTGAGGTCCCGGTATGTATACACGCATGCACACATGTGCGCACGGTCTGCTTTGGTTTCAGCATGCTTATGTGCCTTGCATATGCAGCACGGGTATCGACATGACTTGGGCGGACACACGCTGAGCGAGTGGAAGGAGCGTGCTGAAGACATGATCCAGAATTGTCGCAAACACACGCTTAAGAACTACACCTTTGCCAAACAAGGATATGAGGTGCAGCTGCAGTCACACACCTTCAGAGCATTCAGTGATGCGTGTGTACACATGTTTTGCGTTCAAACTTGTATGTATGCGTGTGCTTATGGCTGAGTTAGGCTTGGTGTCGCGAGCATGGACCAGGCTGGTCTGTCTTGCCCGATGTAGCGGACATGGACATCACAATCTGTCGTGCGGAGTCTTATCTCGACCATTTGAGTACTCACAAGGTAATTGCAATCGCCTCATGACATGTAACATGCATAGCTTCACATCATGACTGATAGTGCCGCTTTGCAGTCCTCCCCGATACTGCAACAAACTTTCAACGGATTGACATTTTGGCATTCAATGCTTCCGAAGAGGCCATGAGCCTCCGCACTTTCGCACGCGATGGATGAAGGGCACGCTCAATCGGTCCATCCGCAAGAAGGCGCGTNCACACCCACACCCACACCCACACCCACCCGCACACCAGCACCCACACGCACACCCACATCACAAACTGCAGGCACCACCAGAGCACCAACCACACCCACGCCCACACCCGTGCGTACACCCACATCCACGCATGCAGCTGGAGCTGCGCCATCCACCAGCAATCAAGAGCGGATGGGGCCAGCTGAGGTCCCGGTATGTATACACGCATGCACACATGTGCGCACGGTCTGCTTTGGTTTCAGCATGCTTATGTGCCTTGCATATGCAGCACGGGTATCGACATGACTTGGGCGGACACACGCTGAGCGAGTGGAAGGAGCGTGCTGAAGACATGATCCAGAATTGTCGCAAACACACGCTTAAGAACTACACCTTTGCCAAACAAGGATATGAGGTGCAGCTGCAGTCACACACCTTCAGAGCATTCAGTGATGCGTGTGTACACATGTTTTGCGTTCAAACTTGTATGTATGCGTGTGCTTATGGCTGAGTTAGGCTTGGTGTCGCGAGCATGGACCAGGCTGGTCTGTCTTGCCCGATGTAGCGGACATGGACATCACAATCTGTCGTGCGGAGTCTTATCTCGACCATTTGAGTACTCACAAGGTAATTGCAATCGCCTCATGACATGTAACATGCATAGCTTCACATCATGACTGATAGTGCCGCTTTGCAGTCCTCCCCGATACTGCAACAAACTTTCAACGGATTGACATTTTGGCATTCAATGCTTCCGAAGAGGCCATGAGCCTCCGCACTTTCGCACGCGATGGATGAAGGGCACGCTCAATCGGTCCATCCGCAAGAAGGCGCGTTTCATCAAGAGGTAAGTCCATGCTGTCTTGTCTTATACACACACGCATGCACTCACCGACGCATGCACACACACTAGCGCATGCGCGTACACGCACGCGCGCGCGCACGCACGCACATGCTCACCTTATATGCTGCAGCAATTACGTTGATCGGCAAACGCACACGATCTCCGACGTCATCTCCATAGAGCAGATGGCGTTGGTGGGCAAGTATTGGCTCTACAAGGGCTACAAGTGCAAGGGAATCTACGCCAAGCGAGCTGTACAAATGCGGTAGGCGTAATGTAGCCTTAGGGTTGTGTTTGTGAGCGTTGTATGTACTAATGTGTATGTCGATAATATGTGTAGGGCGGATATCTTGACACTGTTCTGCACTATGGCGCGTGATAGCGATCTGCACAACATGGAGCTACCCAATCACTTCGTCATGCCTCGCGAAGGTGTTGCCCCGGACGATGGAGGTCGTGTACATTGTATCGTGTCTCACCAAGGAGAGACAAACTCGGTAGGCATGCGCCTTCGCTCAGCATGCGCACGCGCACGCATACGAGCATGTCCACGCTCAGCACACACACGCAGCTGTACGCATACGCACGCATGCACATAGTCTGCACCACAAGCATGCACGCATGCGCCCACACAACGGCAGCGCATACGTACGCATGCGCATTCGCACGTGCAGCACACACATGCGTGCACACACACGCACGTGCATACACTCCCGCTCAACACACTTACACGCGCATGCACAAGCCTATAGTTAGCACGCACAAGCACGCACGTGCACACATGCACTCACTGCTACGCGTACAAAGGGTCTGTTGCTATGCTAGGCGGGCCACTCCACTTACATTGGCGCCTTACGCCACAAGAACGTCGTACAATGTAGTGTGGGCGGGAACTTTATGCGCTTTTTCACCATGCTTCAAAAACGGGGCCCCGACATGACGGCCAAAGAGAAGTGGTGTGTACTATTGCTAAGCATGATGCATACCACTTGAAGTCAAGCGTTCTCATGTGTAATGCTTGTGCGTAGGTATGATAACAAAATGACGCCCGGTGACCCCCGCGAGCCCACGGAAGCCATCAACTACAAGAAGCATCACTACCATTTCCGGGCCACTTTCAAAGAGTTGGGCCTCGTGACATCCAAGGCGACTCACTTACGATTGAGCGCCACTATGGTCGCGGATGGTGCCGGGTACGTAAAAATATAACACCACATGTAGTATAGGCACACCGCACAAACGCACGCAGCTGCACGAGCACACGCACACATGGGCATGCGCATGCACGCACCACTCGCGCGTATGCATGCGCGCATGGGCTGCCCGCACACCACTCATGCACGCAGCTGTAGGCACGCGCATGTGTACGCATACACACAAGCACACGCACGCAGCTGTACGTACGCGCATGTATATGCGTACACATACGCACACACAGGTGGTACAACAAGCTTGTGACTGACAGGTGCCACACCGAAGATATCAAGCGCCATGGGAGATGGACAGCAAGCGACAACGAGGCCTTTTATAGAGCGTACTGGTAAGTGCTTCCATATTGCATCATATGTTACTTAGTCATTGTGAGTTGGCATCTTACAAGTGCGTACATGCACCCACGCGCAGCTCTAGCCTACCCTTCTCGACGTTGCTGGCCATGGCCGGACATGATCCTCACATCCCCACACGCATTGCCTACCGCCTTCCTCGCTCACGTGTCAAGCCCCCGACGCAGCTGCGAGAGAAGATCTTCCCCTGGCTTGACAACAAGATGTTCAAGCTTATGCGGGTATGTACCATTGCGTTGAGTTATATTCTATTAGCGGTGTGTGTTGATGCTAGTTGCTTGATTGTACAGAGAAATGCAAGCCAATTGGTACCGCACAAGAAGAAAGATAATGCCGGTGTAAAGTTCCTGGAGTGCTTGGACTGGGGGCGTGATGTCCTGCTGCAGGATGTTGCCTGTCTTCAAGATGAGGCCATCAATGCGCTCGGCGACACCGTGGTCAACCACCCCATCTTCGGCAACGACATCTTCTCCGGCGAGGTGTGGGACGCTTTCAAGAAACAAGTGCTTGAGGAGGTGCGCATGGATACCGCGCGGCCTATACTTGAAAACGTACCTGACTCGGTAAGTTTCAAGTTGTTGCATGCACTTGTCATGTACTCAGAGTGAGATTGCATGTGTGTGGTACACGTGTTAATCCCGTGGCATACATTACAGGTATCGCGCGCTATCAACGACATTGCTCAAGCCGCACTTGCGAGCAAAGAAGACATGAGGCAAACAAGGGAGTTTCTTGCTAAGCTCACAGAGCAAGTCAACCTCCTAGCGCATGAGGTGTATGATCAGCGACGAGGCAAGCCGTACGGCGGCATGCCTGCGGTGTTTAAGACCACCAACCCTGCCACCTTAACCGTCGCGGGTGAGTGTGACAATGTATACACATTTGTCATTGACCCACGCACGCACGCACGCACATGTACACGGTCATGTACACGAACGCACGCACGCAGCTGCACGCACACACTCGTGCACACGCACATGCACACTTAGGCCCACACATGTACAGAATGTCAAGTTACTAATGCAAAGAGATTTGTGCAGCACCAGGGGGGTCAACTACACGCCAACCTTCGACACCAGGCTTGCGACCAATGGACTCGGATGGTGAGGAGGTCGACACCGAGGAAGAACTTCGCCACAAGTTCCCAGCCGCTGTGGCTTTCAACGGCGATGTTGCACAGTATGAGTTGGAGAAGCTACCACCCAGCATGCCGAACGACAAGAAGCTAATGCAACTGTGGCTAGTAAGTATTTACTTGATTACTAAACACATAGATACAGTGCTTGGTGCTGTTCTACATGCCGTGTGAACACATTCATTTGCAGGAATGGAGTTTAGGGCTCGGGATATACAAGAAGCCAGCTATACGTTTGCTGAATCAAACATATGGCAGCCGATGGCGGCTACCAACTCAAAAGTCACAATACTCCAAGTATCTCAATCTGTGGGAGGCCATGCAAGTAGACTCTGAGCGCATGGCAGAGCGGGAGCTGCTCCTGTTCTACAACAAAGAGGTGGAGCGGGCGGGTACGGTCTTCAAGCTGATGGAGGAGCTGCGAAAAGTGGAGGTACAGTAGAACGCGGCACAAGGACGCGTATGCGGCCGCAAGCGCAAGCCCCACGACGAGAGCGGCGCAAACGCGGATGCCGACGACGATGATGCATAACAGAATGTTAGGATAATCGTGATTACTTGATGTATAACACTACTCACATGTGGGTGTGGGTGTGCGTATGGGTGTGTGTGAGTGTGAGTGCGCGCGCGTGCGTGCGCGCGTGTACATATGTGCGTGTGCTCATGCATGCGCGTGCTGCCACATGCAATGTGTACATGCTGGTATTTGCGTGCCTTTTGCTCGTATGTTGCCACATAACCATTGTTATTGCGAATGCGCAGATGCGATCTAACCAAACATACACTACCATGTCTTGGACAGCTAGCATAACAGATCTATGTAACCTTAAGTTACTGGGTTTGTTTAGCTTGCCCGTCGTGGTGTCGAACACCACTCTTGTGCGGGTGCTGTCATACGTGGTTGCTGTCGCCTCCCGTGTGTGCATGTGATTGCGCGTGGCTGTGGCAGCCACTTGTCTTGTTGGGCACGCATGCGTGACACCAACTCACGAGGCAGGAAGCCCGGTACCTCTCCGTCATCTTCATCCCAATGGTCGGAACAACGCCCGCTCCGTTCAGGAGTCAATGCCCATACCCACGGGGAAGTCCTTTCCAAGCAGAAAATCGAAGGAGCCAGCGTTGGTGACCACGCAATGCTGAATGATTTGCGTGATGTGGGTCAAATCCAGCCCTGTCAACCGGATGCAGAGGGTCTCCTTGGTGACCCCCCTCACTTTGTCACGGCTCCCCATTGATGTGTCCAATACGTATCAGCATGGCATCAGGTCTGGGATGGTGATGCCAAGGGACCGCGCGAGGAAGCGCTTGATGATGACTGGCTGTGCTCCGGTGTCCAGCATCACCCGCTTGGGTGCTAGGCCATAATGGTCACATGCTTGCCTTTGTTGGCTACCATGGCAGCGTTGGCGTTGATGGGTAGCCTCTGGGTGCGGGCTGTCGGCACCAATGCCTCATGTCTCTTAGCTGATTGGCGACAAGCCACGTCACGAGGCGTGCTCGAGAGGCGCTGCCTTCTCGCATCCCCATCATATGTCTCAATGCACTGCCCTCAGGCCGGTGCAGCATGACTGCTTGCCGTATGAGAGCGGTACGAAGTGTTGATCTCCTACCATACCAGCTCCTCCTCGCTGGGCGGTGTCTCCTTATGGGGTGAGGTACCCTCGCCCTACATCACGTTGGTCGTCGGGCATACCATCGATCAGAGGGGGCCGTAGCGGGGGCGATTACCCCGCTTCATTGTTGCGCCAGCGCCTTCGCTTTGTCAGCAACATTTGTTTGCCCTGGCTGCGTGACTGTGGTTTGCGCTGATGGCACCACGGCAATTGCAATGGAGGTGCCGGCAACATCTGACGGTCCCGCGGGTTGCACCGCAGCGGTGGTGCTGCGTCGTACGCCTGTCGTCGTGCGTCCACTTGCGCGGCTTGATTTTGCCGAAAGCGATGTGCCGGTTCAAGAGCAGAAGACCGTTAATGATGACTCCCCGATGTGAGTCCACGAAGTGCCGGGTCAGCGCCCAGCGGCATGTTTGAGGTGGTCACCATGAGGTATTACACTCGGCGATGCTGGAGTCCGAGCAGGTCCAGGTCCCTAAAGAGACGATCTTGCATTTCAAGAGCAGTGTTAATTTGATTCTCATCTTCCAACTGTTGGTGGGCTCCGGCAGTGTATGGTATTCGGGCAGCGGCAGGATGCGGTCATCTCACGCTTCGCAACGTTGTGCGTTGCCCCTCGGGTCCGTACGCAATGGTGGGCTCAATGTTGCGCAGGAAGGACACCCAAGCGCGCTCTGCTTGCGGTTCCGGGTGGCACTTGTTGAGTGACATGCACGCACGGAGGAGGGGCCGCACGAACCCCTAATGGTGCGGCGGCAGTGACAACTAGGGCTAATAGAGGTGCGGCAACATCACCTGCATTAACAGTTGTGGCACCTGCAGCATTTGTGGTGATGGAGGTCGCCACTGTAATTGTCTCAGCAGTCGTGACTAAGGCAGTGTTCGCAGCTGTAGCGGGTGTGCTGCCAACACCACCAGTGGGTTCGCCAGCCATGATTGCAGCAGCCTCAATGGCGGTCATCTCTGGCGCGAACGTAGTGCTGGGTAAATCCGCACTAGCGGCACCTGTGGGTGTTGTCGTCGACGAGGTCGTCACAGCAAGGGTTGCGGCCGCCAATCCAGCCCCACTTGTGGTTTACGACGATGCTGCTGTTGACGATGCGCCTGCCTCTCTGCGCGCATGTTTCGATGGTTGACACGCGATGCAAGGGTGTCTATTTCGCGTTTCCGTGCCATCAAGGCCCATCGGGCAAGGCAGCAGGCTTGGTAGTGTTTCTCCTTGTCTTCTTCCAGCTGGGCCACTCGTGCCATGAGGTCCGCGGCTTGGTCGATAGCTGGTGAACTGGCTGATGCTCTGACAGCAGCTCCAACGCGAGGGCGTCCCTCGAGTCCCTTGCGCTGTGGAGGGCGGTTCTTCCCTATATAGCTAGTCTCCTCATTTCAAGCGCCGGCGTGGTTGTTGTTGGGGTTGTGGCCACCAGCGTTGTTGCCGGTAATGTGACCACCAGCGTTGAAGTTGTTGTAGCCTCCGCTTTTATTGTTATTATTACTGTTAATGCTACGATGGCCATCAGTGCTGTTGCTATTGTTGTAGCCAATGGAGGGCCGCAGCTCGAGGAGTTCAAAGGAGTTCAGCCTGCATACCGCCTTTAAGTCCCGTCTTGTGGCAGTAGTTGCACACAAGGTTGCCGTAATCTTCGGTGCACTCCTTTTGGAAGTGCCCATGTCAACCACACCGATGGCACAGCACTGGAGCAACAAGGGCGGCATAAGCTAACCGTTTGTCCTTGTTGCGCGTGACTGGAGCAACCCGGTTGCGATCTCGTCGAGGGGCTCAGCACTCGCGTTTGCCATGGGATGTGAGGCGCTTCGGCTGGTGTCCAACACTGCCTTCTTATGCACCGCACGCTTGTGAATGGCTTGTGCGGTCTCAAAAGCTTCCTTGAGGGTGTAGCCGAGGGGCCTAATGTAGTTCAATGTAAAACGCGTCGACTCACTGCAGGTGGGGTCCAACACAGCCACGTACGCCACTGCGGCTGCCTCCTCGCTGACGATTTTGTAATCAGTGTTCTTCAGTAGTCCTTTCAACCACGAATACAGCCGGAGAGGGTCCTCGTTGGGCTTCCGTCGAAAGCGTCGCAACTCCTCTACCTTGCTGGTAGTCTGGGGCAGGAAGGTACGCCGCAATGCCGCGCACAAGTCCTTGAGAGGAGAGTCCGACATGATAGCACCAACGGTGATGGCTGGTGCGCGCAACGCCACCGAGCCAAGTGTGACGAGGCTGATCCCTGCCGGAGTATGCGAGCCCGGTGTTGGCGGTACTGGTGTCCCCGTTTCCAAGGCTACAGCTTATTGTTCAGCTTGCTGAGCTTCGATAATGGCAGCGGTGCGGTTGAGCACTCAGGTCTGTCGGTCGTCCTTTTTGACCTCGACCTCTGCAGGTGCTAACGAGGCAACAACCAGCTCGGCTTCTTCGTCCTTTGCTTGTTGCATGGCCAAGGCTAATGCCCGCCCAGTGACTAGGTTTGGAGGGACCACTGCCGCTGAGGCGGCAGCTGCTGGGCTATACGTCGGCAGGTGCTATGGTGCTGGCAAGCTCGCCATAGCCATTAACTCTGTGCAGCTCAGCAATGGACTTTCACACATCGTGTGCCTCATAATCAAGGTACTACCGCAGGCGCGGCGCCATGATTGTCACAGCCCACTCGACCACAAAAGACTTAGTGCTTTTATGGTCGATTTGTGGTAATTTAATGTACCTTCCCGTTACATTCCCCCCCACTTAAGAACGCTGATGTCCTCGGCAGCTGGCGCCCATCAGCTGGGGAATCAATCCCAGGGGTCTGATTTAGGGTCGGTCACCGGCCCCACCATCCAAGGACCGGCCAATTTAGGCCCATACCAATCAACGCGCGCATAGCGCGCCGCTGCCGGCCCCACAGGTCGCGTCGCCGCGATAGGCAGGTCGCGCCCTGCCGCGCCGACTGGACTGGTCAGTTCGGCGCGACTGCCATTAGGCAAGTCGCGATCCATCGATGATGGTACTTATAAAGTGACCATTTACGATGTTATTGGATCGAGAAACAACAACCGCGGCGATGGATTCGTGTGCAAGGCAGGAATCGAACCCGGGTCTCAAGCTCCGATGACCAATGTCACAGCCCACTCGACCACAAAAGACTTGGTGCTTTTATGGTCGATTTGTGGTAATTAAATGTACCTTCCCGTTACAATGATATAGAATGACACCTCATCTGACAAATCCATGTTCTTGAGTGCTTGCTGCCGCATCTTGGAGTGGAACTTGATGATGAACTCATCAAATGGTGTGGTGCCCGCACGTCCGGAGAAGCGCAGGGAGTTGATTGAGCTTGAAGGCTTCATTTTTTCTTTGTCACTGTCCGAAAGAGGTGGAGAAGCTTGATGGCAAGGAGTGAAGTGGGAGGAGGTTAAGCCGGAACGGGGCGCGAGCCTCTGCTGCTACGGCAATTGCTTCCTTCACTTGCTCGTTCGTAGGTGAGGTTGGAGGTCAGGCTCCGGTTGCTGAGGTCCCCCTCGTCTATTGGCAAGAACGGGGTGGGCCTGCACATACAGCTGATGCGAAGGTGAAAGTATATGCAGGGTAGAGTGTTTGTGCTTTACGGTTATCTCAATTCTGCTACTACTCACCGCACTAGTACTTGTGCGCACTATGTGATGTTAGTGATAATGATGCACGAGGATGTATCCAACTGCAAGCTGCACTTCCGATGTGCAGGATGCAACCACACTCACTTTAGCAATGAGGGTGACACTGTGAGTCAACAAGCCATTACTATAGGCAGTGCTGTTCACACAGTTGTTTGCATGAGTGGAAAATGTGTTACACTGTTAAGTGAGGTAAATGAGCAAGCAACATGTGGATGCTATGCCCTGACTGATGCCAACAAGCACACCGCGACCAAGCGCACCAAGCTCACAGCAACGACAAGCACGGTGCACACGAGCATGCATAGACTCTCACACGGTGAGGGGATTCTTAATGACTAGGATGGTGTGTTCGTAGTTCAAGTCGCTTCACAAGCTCATAGATTTCTCACTCACGGTGTCGCCAGCTAATGCGGTGAACACCGCGACTACTTTTACAGATCAAATCATGACTGTTCAGAACACAAGTTAACCGTTATATCGGGTCTATACCCACAAAAACTCCTCAACGATACAGAACATAACGTGTAACAAAATGCACAACTGAAACACCTACGCGCGTTGCCTATGTAGGCAACGGGCATCAGGTGGTCCAAGTTCACGATCTAGCTACTGGTCAGTGACGCGCAAGTTGGTATGCTGATAGCTCGGGCGAGGGTCTTGATGTAAGCATGCCCGATGCAGGCTGGCACACGAGGACAATGGGCATGACAGCCCTCACTTGGAGGGGGAGGAGGGCCCCTTTAACAGTTAAGCCAAGCACCCCAATCTCATAGCGAGACAGCACCAGATTGAATGGCAGACCCATTCTAGCTTAGCCTTGATTACTCCTCTACTAATGCCTTCCCACTTGGCCACACGCTTACTCAACGGCCTCCGGCTTCATTGATTGGCATGTGCTGACGCAATCTTATCTCTTAGCTACATAAATGTACATATACATGTTCTCTCAATAATTAAATGGCTTCTTTCATGCAAAGCTGTCAGTGTACACACACATATGTGTACACACACACACACACACACACACACACACACACACACACACACACACAGGTATATATATATACATATGTATACATATATATATTGTATGCATGAATTGTAATGCATGCATATCATAAGTGTAGAGTTATGTATATATAACAAACTATACACATACTATGTGCGCTTTATATGAACATGTTCCGCACACAATATGACAGACATATTTATATATATACATATATAGATTACATGCATGTATTGTGATGCATGCATGTAATAAGTGTAGAGTTATGTATATATAACAAACATACTATGTGCGCTTCATATGAACATGTTCCGCACACAATATGACAGATGGCTTTGAGAGTACACGAACACTCTATACCACCGCACACATAGATTAGAAATGATGCACGGTGCACAACCCGTTACTCGTAGTCATCAAAGCAGCTACCCGTTGAGCGACCCGTGACCGACTGTTGGAATGATGTTCGACCAGCCTTTCTAGGCACGACGTTCGCGACGCAACGAACGCTTGTCAACAAACGTGCGCTCCAGTCAGACTGGACCCCAGTCAACCGGCCGCCGGCTCTTTAGGGGGCCACGGCTAGCCGGTGCAGGCGACCGCGAAGAAACCCTGCCAATCCACCGACGCGGCCGCGAGGGCCGCGGCGTTGCTGCCCGAGTTTCCGGCCGCTTGGCGCCCGCCGGTCACTTCGCATCCGCGCGCGTCTCTGCCCGGGTTTCTGGGTTTCCCGACCGGTTTCGGCCGGGGCATTAGACCATATACAACCATAACACGAACAGACGGCGATCTTTGGCCTTTTTCGACTGATTAGCCACGCAAGGCCGGAAGAATTGAGCTGTTTAACGCATTACAGCCGCTCGGCATATAGCCGGTCGGTGATCAACCGGCCCACTGAGGTGGTTAGGGTCGTTAAGGCGCTGATAAAGATATTTCGGCTGTTAACACTGATTGTCTTCCAATTAACTGTGATGCACAATCCATTGGTGCTATGTATATGTGCGGAAGCAGTCAAAATGATAGTTAAGGAGCAATTGTAGTATGGACCCTTCCAACCTCGTACTGGAAAAACGCGCCCGCAGTAACAATTACTGGCGACAAGTCGAGGTGAATAATAGGGCCAGCGGCTGATGGTTACCCGGCCATTGCCTTTGGGATATTTCCGTAGTGATGATTGGCAATCATGGGCATTTTGCCGCATGTATGGCGACGATGGCTTGCACCGTTTACATCCAAGTTGTCAAACGCGGTTTTCCACCAGATGGCGGCCCAACAACACGTTTTTCGTTTAGTTGGAATCTTAATGTTGAGGTAATTTAGGTTAGCGTTATTCTGTTGTTGCTAACTGTTTCAATGATCACCCAAGCAAATAATATAACGTTCTGTGAACAACATTTGTCAAATTCATCATTGCGTACGCGATTTAGCAGAGTTGATTGGTGTATAGGTGACTGCGTCAGCAAAACAATCCGTCCACCAATTCACAAACCCTGATATGGCCATGCTACTGGTTGCTTGACACAATACGTCAAAGTAGTTTCCCTAGGTCACCCATCACAATCGCGAGAATTCGCCGAACGTTGGCGAATCTTGGAGAATGTTCAGTTACATTGTATGGTGTATCGGGTTAAGCGCCGACGCGTAAATACTAGAGTAGAGTTTGGCGTGGCACAGCCTGTTGTTACCAGTGTGCAGTTGTGAGCAGCGCTGCGTGCGCATTGACAGGGCGCATGGTACCTGCAGCAGAGTTGACGTCAGGTGCTAGCAACTCTAACTGTGATAGCGTCATTGAGGCCCGCGCCCCCCCCCCCCCCCCCCCCCCCNCATCCACTAGTTTCAAGGATTCGTTGGCGCTGGGTATATATTAAAAGTTTCGCTTTCAGTCTTCACTATTTTTCAAACGGCTACGAAGTGTTAAGGATACTTCGTAGCCGTACAGTATCCGTCACTTTCTTGTCAATCTATGTGGTGGAGATTCCGTCAAAATCCCAATCAAAGTATACCATTGCATATACGGGGGGTAGGGTTTCACCTGCTATCAATGGGTTAAATTGTGGCCTCTATCGAACATGGGGATTCTTCGTTCACAGTGTATGAAAATGACGGATAGTCCGTGGCACTACAGAAATGGACATCTACATACAGTCTAACCTCAATAAGAGCATACCATCGGGAACACCTCTTTCTATGCACTTATCGCGGATATGCACTTACGCTGCCTTATACTACCAGTAGAGTGCATTGGTGTTGGGCAAAACCATGCACTTATCGCGGATATGCACTTATCGAATATGCACTTATCGAGGTTAGACTGTAACGCCCCGAGTTGTGCGTGCTGGACGGCTTGTGCTGTGGTGGAAGGCCGGAAGAATTGATGATGTTTAACGCATTACAGCCGCTCGGCATATAGGCCTAGCCGGTCGGTGATTAACCGGCCCATTTTTATGCGTTGCTGCGCGGGTAAGGTGTTGAGGGGGTTAGGGGCGTTAAGGCGCTATTTAAAACAAGGATTCGCTCGTTGGCGCTGGGTATATGTTAAAAGTATCTCTTTCAGTCTTCACATCATTACTTTTGAAACAAATACTTCGTAGCCGTACAGTATCCGTCACTTTCTTTTCAGTCTATTTGGTGGAGGAATCGTCAAAACCCTAATCAACCTATAATGTCCATTGCAAACACGTTAGGGTTTCACCTGTTATCAATGGGTTATATTATGGCTTCCGTCAACCATGGGGATTGTATTTTTCGTTCCCTCTCAATTTGTATGTATTTAAATGACAGATAGTCCGTGGCATTACACACATGAACATCCATATAATGCCCCGAGTTGTGCGTGCTAGACGGCTTGTGCTTTGCTGAAGCTGAATTGGTTGACTGAAATAATAAGTATACAATACGCATTGTTTGCTTTGGGCCTTATTGCACTTGCTTGCGCTAGCTTGTGGCTATATGCGTTTAATTCTCTACATGTGATGCATCAGAACTATTAGAATTTTAATATATAAGACGCGGCATGTACGCTACAAGCTAGGTCTTAAGACCAACTGCGCAAACCGGATCAAGCTAAATGCAAATTAAATCAGACCAATGAATGGTTGTCTTTATTCAGTGCAGCTAGTGACCCATGGCATGATGCATGTAAAGCGTTAAAGCGATAACCGAAGCTGAAGCCGAGTCGTAGAGTAAAACGGCGGGCCTCAGAATGCAAGCAGTCACAATACGTGTGCCAGTTGGCAATGATATAGAAGACAATAACCACCTATCAAACAACAACCCAAGCTCAACTAGCTAGGCTGGGGGGGGGGGGGGGGGGGGGGT
>RHPI01002048.1:1114519-1127561 GCA_009103225.1 Chlorokybus atmophyticus
GGGGGGCAAGGCTGGATCCCAGATGGCTGAGCAAGTCAAGGAATATGTCAACAACACCCACAGGTAAGGGGAGCAAGTGGTGGCGCACTCACTGGCAGGCGTTCTAGCAGAGTAGTAGCAGTAGTTGCCCCTTGTATAAACAATGCGCAACGGAATGTGTCATGTGTTATGAACATTGACAAGCTGTACTCGCCATCGACAACTTACTGAGCGCGTGTTGTTTCCTGAAGTTGAGACCATGCCTGCATGTGCTCACTAAGTCATGTTGACAATATCCACAAAGCCGTCAACTTCATGAACGGCTAGCATGGACAACTTATGTATATGTTCGCTTGCAGCGATAAACTAACACGCACACGCATGCGTACACGCACAAGAACTCACACTCACGAGTGCACAACGTGCATGTGTCCAGCACGCATGCTCCTGCGTCCGCTAATCATCGGTGGATGCATGTGCACATAGACAGATGCGCATCTGCGCGCTCATGAGCGCGCAAATGCACACATGTGTATAAAGCTGACAAGTGCCATACACATCTCACCACATTAACACAAACATAGCATGACGTTAAGATTTGGGGCCAGGCCAGTGCCCAAACATTGACTGCTCGATCAACATGCCTAGATTCCATGCCTAGACTCTAAACACTAATATTTTAACATCACGTGGCAAACTGTTCCCGACCATACCTAACCAACACCAAAAACACAACACCACAGCAGCACACAACGTCAGGCACCAACGTGTAAGGCAACTACGCTACTCCTGCTAACGCTGCGTCCTCCTCCAGCGTCGGTGCAGACGTGTGCAGCGGGCTCCACCCCGGACGGCCGCCACCGCCGCCGCTCCTCTCTCGACCAGCGCCGGGCCCTGCGCGCGCTGCAGCGCACAGGCCACGCGCTGCCTGAAGATCGCGACAAAACCGCTCAGGCGTGCTGCAGGCAGGCCACGCGTGTACACCGCCTGCCTGGCGCAGGTGCTGATGACGTGGTGGAACGCTGCGCCCAGCGTGCCGTGCGTCTCGGCAGCCAGGGGGAAGAAGTCGTCCTGCGGCGGGTGGTCGCGATACTTCCGCCTCTTCGCCATCTCCGCCTCTCTCGCCGCCGCCCATGGCCTAGGACCACAGGCCGTCACAGTGGCATCCAGCAGCCATCTGCGGTTACGGCTTGGTGCCGAGGCGACCTTGTCCACGCGCCTGCCCCATGACTCGCCGACACAGGCATAAAGCCCGTCTGCTCCGTAACCCCGCCTCCTTCAAATTTACATTAGGGTAAATGGTCCTAATTTCGGCGAAATAAGGTTTGGGTTTATGGGTGAAGCTGATTGGTTCATTTTTTGGCGGTAATGTGAGTGGCAAAGATAAAGCTTATCAAAGTACCAACACGTACATATTTTTTTGATAATTTCTGACCTATGACGCGGCAGTTATGCCGCGCCAAAGGAGCATGTGTATAATGTAGCGGCCAAAAAAGTCCCTTACCTTATTTCGGCGCCAGCTTTGCCTGTGTAAAGGCTGTTTGGTGCCGGCTGTGGCGTGTGAGTGGCGGGTGATGGGTGGCGCAGGCTATGGTGACAGTGTCAGCTGCCTGTTTCCCGCCACAGGGGGCGGGAGCAGCTGTCACTCCTTTTCCCGCCACCATGGCGGGAAAAAGCTGTCAACCAGCAAGGCAGTTGTGCGTAGGGTTGTAGCAGCTTAGCAGTTGTTGTGCATGCAGGCGAGGAGGGCGGCGAGGGAGGCGACAGCAGCAGCAGCGGCAAGCATGTAAGGGTTAGAAGGGTACACAGTGTTATGTACAGGGTTAGGTTCTATGCGTAGCTAGGGTAGCTAGGCTGCTGTCTAAGTTGGGCTGCCCGCTTACCCCGCCACCTTGCACCAGCTTGCTTGCAGTCCTGTCTCTCCCAACCGTTGGCAATGCGGTGCTTGATCCATTCTCCCCAGTCTAGGAAGGGGAGATGCTTCTCGCTCACCCACAGCATAGGGTCCCACTCCCATTGGTTCATAAGCGCTGTTGCCTCCTGCCTTGTCCTGTCACGTTACTCTTGTTCCAAGCGCTGTGCTTCTGCCTTCTCAGCTTGCGCTTGTGTTTGCTGGTCTTGTCTTGTTGCTGCTTCTGCTGCCCTTGCTTACTTCCTTGCTTCTTTGCAGCCGTTCTTCACTGCTGCTTTGCGTGCCTGCTCCTCTTTCCTTGCTGCAGCTGCCTCAGTCTTCTTAGCAGCAGCAGCAGCACGATCTTCTGCTGCTAATATCCTCGTGTGTCAGCCACTCCGCAGTCTTGGGTCTCACCCCAGCCTTTTCTTCAGTGGTTGAGGGGCGCTGGCATTTGCTGCAGTTGCTGCTTCCTCCTCCACAACAGGCTCAACCTCAAGCTCGGGATCAGCACCCATGGCATCCACAAGCACATCCAGCAGTCCCTTCGCAGGCTCTGGAGGGAGGTATTTGTCTACAGCACCGTCCATTCCGGGGCGAGATTCCTGCACATGTGCATGTGTTAGTCATTTTGTGCATGCACATGCATGTGTGTGTTGCATGCATACTGAGTTGCTTACCGCAAGCCTTGAAGCCTGCCAGTATGTTGTCTCTGCTCAGCCCTGCATGGAAGCATGGCACAAGCATTTGCAGGAAATCCTCATTAGGTAGCCCTCTGACATGTCTGTGCGTGCGTATCCATGCAGCATACTCCTTCTTGTACTGAGCTTTAAAGCTCGAGAAGCAGGATACGTCGAGCACCTGGAGCCTGTGTGTCGTATGTGGAGGGAGGACCAGGATCTCCAGTCCCATCTCCTTGCACTTGTCTATTGTCTCCACATTGTATCTACTTACATGTCCATCACGGATCAGTAATGCTGGATTGCTGGGCGAGATGCCACTAGGCATGTGTCTTGCCAGGAAGTCAATCCATGTGCCAAAGTGCTCGGTGGTCATCCATGCATTCTCTTGGCAGCTCAGGGACGCACCAGGGATGGAAAAGGCATCTGACCATTCTGAGTAAAGGTGCTTGCCAGCCAGGATTGCTGTTGGGGGGATGGTGTAGCCTGACCCTGTTACTGCTGCCATCACGATAATGTGTTGCCTAGCCCCTCATGCTGCCAACTGAGCATACTTGCACCCTCTGCAACATAGGTGCGTGTTAGCATGAGCTTTCAATAGTATGAGCATGTGCATGTGCATGAAATAGTATACAAGGAGTCGCTCACCTTTGGACTATGACAGTTTGGTTTCTCATGGTGGAATCCGGTTCTATGCCAATCTCATCACAAGAGATGAGACGCTCTAGTCCTATGCCCGTCTCCTCAACCACTTCCTTCAACTTCTGGAAATAGTGTTTAACTATCCACCTCCGGAAGCTGGTGCGTCTGCTGGCATCTACAGGCTCAGCCTTGCGCTTGCTGAGCTTGTGCCTCTTTATAAAGCCTCTCACCCACTTCTGTCCAGGTATACCGTCCTTCAACTCCTCCCTCCTTTTGTAATTCCTCAGCACCTTGGCAACATGCTTCGCAATGTCCGCTTGTGTCATGGCTTGTCTAATGTCATTTTGCCAATTGAGCAATGCCACCAACTTACTCTCCTCTGCTTGCGTAAGCACACTTGGCCTCCCTGCCCCCCTGCAGCACAGGTAATGAGGTCACACATAGCACACACATACACACACACACATATCACACATACACAGATCACACTAGTAATAGTTTACTTGTATTTTTGCAGGCGCTCAGGGTTGGCAATGTAGTCCTTAAGTGTTGACTCTGG
The DNA here is from genome assembly GCA_009103225.1 of Chlorokybus atmophyticus. Classification (NCBI taxonomy): domain Eukaryota; kingdom Viridiplantae; phylum Streptophyta; class Chlorokybophyceae; order Chlorokybales; family Chlorokybaceae; genus Chlorokybus; species Chlorokybus atmophyticus. Next base: position 1,118,271 of record RHPI01002048.1, read on the forward strand.
CAGGCCAAGGTCTCTGGAAGCCTCGGTAGCAGACATGCAACCCTCCTTGATGGCGACCATAGCCTCCTGCACCTTAGGCAGCAGTGCTTCTCTGTCCTTCTTCTTCATATATGGGCCCCTCTTGTGCTTGTTCAGTTGTGCCTTTGCGTACAGCTGAACTTGTTTGTTGGTGACGCGTTTGGCACTGCTGGCTGCAGTCCTTCTCACCTGCCAGCAGAGTGCGAGTACTAAGGCACAATGAAATGCTGGCAATAGCTGCAACACATGGGCGAGGATGAGAATACCTCTGAGCCCAAGAGTAACAAAGATAGCATTGTCCATAGCATAGAGTTGGAAGAGCAAACCGCAACTTACTTGTGTAGGCATAGCAACCTTGTACTGCTGCTTGTACCCTCACACCGAGTTCGTGTGCCTCACACTCCTTGCATGCTAGCACTGCTCCCTACCACTTGTGTGCGTGCACCCAAGCATGACACCCTCATTAAAACACCAACACAAAGCAAATGGAACCCCTTAGTCGCGTTAGACCAAGCAGCTAGCAGTGCCAACTATGTTAGCTTGCACGTTACGCATGTTGCTTTAGGGGTGCCACACTAACTTCTTCGTTTCTTAGCTGAATAAGCTGAAACTATGTAGCAAGTTGCTTTTGCTATTAACTAACACAATGCAACAAACCGCAAGCCCAAAGCTAGCCTAATTACAAAGTTATAGCTTTTACAAAATTAAAAGGTGTTACGCGTATACGCGATAGGGGTGGCACACTAAGTTGCTCATATCTAATCCAATCAAGCTGAAACTTGGATAAGTTGCATTATTACCTAACCAAAATACTGCAGCAAACCGCATGTCAAAATTCATTCGCATTCAAAAGTTATATCAGCTAGCCACTATGACATAGCATTTTACTAAAATTAAATAATTTCAAAAATTCACATCTCCCGCTATACCTGTCCAAATGGCCCCGTTTTTGAACCAAACGTCGCGCCTATGCCTAATCAAGCGGCTCCTAAGAGCCCACCGCGATCCACGGCTCACAGCGCTCCCTATAGTCAAAAAAGCGCAATCGCCGAAGTTGGGTTGCCCGCCGAAATTAGGACCATTTACCCTACAAACATTTCGTCATGCAACGCATCGCGCGTGGCAGTGCGGCCGCCGCCCATCGGGCAGCAACCTAGATGCTAACAAGGAGTGGTTGTAGCAAGGTAGGCGGGCAGAGCATACAGGCAGCCAAGGGGCCACCACCCCGAGCAGCGGTATTGTAGTTGGTAAGGAGGTTGCATAATCAAAGGCATGAGGTCCCCTTGGCCGCAACCGTTATGGCGTAGATGGCCAACCAAATGGAACCTTCGGATTAAGGGAGGCCCATTACTTGCCCGGGGGAGCCTGCCTTTTAAGGAGAATGCAACGAGGTGGGACACACTCTTGGCGCCTTTTACACGCAATTATACTACAAGCATTGATGTGCGGGTAGCGAAATGGGAGGGAAAGAAGGGAGGCGAGGAATAGGTCTGGCACAAGATGTCATTTCTGTAGTCACTGACCTCAGGAATTCCAATAATACTAGCGTCCGCTCACTCCCTTGGCGAAGCGTGTAACTTGTGAAGTGAGTGATGAGGTGGTCACACAAGACTTGTGAGAAGAGGCTGCTTGTGAACCTCCTCATTACAACGGGGCGAAAGGGGCACAAGGGTTTACGCGATTGCAGTTTGGACTGTAATCGCGACTATCCAGAACGACTCGGATACTTGTGTACAAGGCCTTGCCTCCTTATCACATGCTTATTTGTGATCAATGCTCGTACATTACCACGGCCTCTGAGGCATCTCAAGAGGCTTCAGCAGCCCGGCTGGCTTGTTATGTTGACACATGTCACAAGTTGATGCCCACTTTGCTCGTGTGTCAAACTTTACCACACAAACAATAAATTATGGTTTTTCTCGTTTGCCCTTTATTGTTGGCCTATGAATTATGTTGTATTATAAGTCATGACATAGCGGTAATCTTCCATAAACCGCTGATGTATCAGAAGCCTTAAACAGGCATTTATGTCTAAACTGCAATGCATCAGGCACAACCAGCTTGCCCTTACGGTAGTTAACACCGTTGTTGCGCGGCAACCATTCTTTTGTTTACATACACACTTAACAAGCACATGCTACATGGGTGACATGCTACATCAAAACACTACAGCTTGCAGTAATAACACAAGTCGGCGGGATTTTGAGAGTATGAGGCTTATACCCGCCAAAGTCTGCATCGAATACACATTGTTGATTTACAAGCAACACCGTGCCAATAACGCAATCAAATCCTATGCTGTACGTTGCACGTAGCTCACTTCATGAGCTACGTAACAAGCTATGCTACATGTCACTTGAATCCGTAACCGTCAATTTTGACGGTTCTTAAAAGGTCTTCAACGTTTGTGACTGAGCCATATGCCTGAACTTGGATTGTGATTGATGTGTGTTTACTTTGTTGGTTTAGCTAAATACAACCGTTGTATTTTGCTGAAGTAACAAAGTAAGTCTAATGTTGGTCGTCGCAAATTTTACACGGTGATTAACCAAGGACTGAGGGACTGACGGGTGCCTGAGCCTGCATGAACCTGCCTGCCGCTGCCTGACATGTTACTTTTGGACTGTTGGATTTGCCATTGGCTTAAGTGGACTGACGCAGACGGCCGCTTGCCGAATGTGGTTGTCAGTGGCACTGACCGGGCGAGAGTTGTCAACCAGTTACCCTTTGGTCGATGTGCACAGACGGCCGTTAGCCGGTAGTCACGGAGAGCTGACAGCAATAGCCGGCAGTTTCCTTGCTGTTAACATATGACGCTTACCGTTTGACAAAAGTTGACAATTCTTGCCGTAAGCCAACACTAACATGCCATGCAGCTTGTATAAACCTTTGACTGATTATTCGATCTTGCAGCTATAAGCCCACTATATATATATATATATATATATATATATATACAACATACAGATAGTGGTGAGAGTATGTCCACTTGCAGATGAGCAGCCGACTTGCGCATGAAAGTACCTACGACATTGAGTCTAGCTGTCGCACTCATGCGCAGCTTGTCAACCCGTGGTGCCTGCCTCAGAACTCCTCCTCAACCCCTCCTCATGTTCCTCCTCCGACAAGTCGTCTACTTCAACATCTGAGTCATCTTCATTTGCTGCCTCCCTCGCTGACAATGCAGCGGCTACTTCGTCCTTCAACTTAAATGTCGGCAACTCACCGTGCACGCGCATGCGCTTGATGGTCGCTTCAAGAGTGACCACCTGCATTTGGTAATGCTATAAGAGTAGCGTGCTGCCAGAGGACTAGCCCATCAGCATACACATGCTTACCTTGTGACGGGAGCAATAATAAAAGGGGTAATATAACTACCTAAACGACACATCTTGTATGAATAAGTATATCAAGTATTTATTGATGCGTGTTTTCTACGGTTCCTCGCTTATCAAAGCTGATAATACATTATTATAGCTTTGGTAAGTCCCAATGGGAGTAGATTCGCCAATCAAGTCTATTTGGTTTCGCATTTCATACATGCGATCACTATAGCCAGATATCAATTTCAGTGCCTCGTTGCTAGGTACCTTATCGATAGGCACCTAATCGTTGGGAACCTTATCGTTTGATACCTGAGCTTTGATTGGCTCACGCGAGATCTCCAACGGCAATCCTATCTATAGGGATGATAATTACTTGTGAGTTTAGTATCGAGAGACATCAATGTGATACACTCTTGATAAAAAAGGCCTCATTAATTGATGGGACCGGATTCAGTCTTCTGCCACAGCATCATGCTGCCGGCGGCTTGACAGGCTTGTCGTTGGCGGTGTGGGTGTTGGGGTAGAGGATAGAAGGGTTGTCGACGGCAACGCCGGCATCTGTTACATACCTTGTCTTCCGCTTTGTCGCACTCCGCCAGGCAGACAGCTAGCCTGCCGTGCTGCTCTTGATGCAATGGCTCGAATGGCTCGACGATCCACCAAACGCCACATACCCTCGGCATCACCGCCCTGTAAGGGCATAGCTTGGCGGAGCCATTAATGGTGTTTTCATGCGCAGGGGCGGGCATTGCTAGAGCTTGTCAATGGTATGAACTGCCATTGCCTCTGTACAAAGGTACCAATTCAATGGTATCTTTTGGCAAAGGCATTTTCGCACTATTAAAACGATTCAATCGGGATATTTATGCAAACTTACCCCACCCTGGACATGCAATGGCTCGATAGCACCATAACAATTATATGACGGAGCCGTCACGCTAGTGAATGGCGGCTTAAGTTTCCCGCCTCTGGCATGCAAGGGTAGTAGCGGCGGTGGCGGCGGCGGCGGCTGTGCGTGTTGCTGGATATGATGATGCAAGTTGCATTGGCGACACCTGTGTCGACGTCAATAGTGAGCTATGGGAGTCCTTTGTCCGTATTGCCACATGCGCTTCGCCACACGCGACTCGATCTACATGCACATTATTAGCAGCAGGGTGTGCAAGCAAATCAAGCTGTATGTTGGCCAGCGTCCATTACAGTACGATGCGGGTCATGTTGAACCGGGAATTCGATTCAGAATGCGCACATGCTTGATGCCGAACGACCCCACCAAGAGACACACGCACAGCAGCAACCGTTGCTCCTGTGACAAGAGGAGGAGGAAGTGAACGAGGGCTTTCCTTGTGTGCGTGTGCCTGAGAAACCTGTGGCACGCCAACATGGAAGTGGAGGCGTCCCTTTGCACGCGTCGGAATCCAGTAGGTATGGCTCAGAGCATGCTCTTGCAGTGGCATTCGTGCAGTGCAACGACGGCCAAGGCCGGTCGGCCGACATGGGGCGGATCATCAAGTGCATCCAAAATGCACACTTCTTGACGAGGCATGCTGCATGCGGTGATGCAGCGCGTCGTGGGTGTATTGTAGGGCGGTCAACTCCTTTGCACTACGACTCAGCCCCTCAAAGCGTTTGCGCGTCGGTGCTTTAAGCTTAAGCAGCTCGTGCCGCACTGGCTGTCTCTCTTAACAATGCTGAGCAGCCACATGACGCTGTAAACCCGCCTGTGCCTACTCAAGACACACAGTCAGCCTCAGTAAGGCTTTAAGGCGCTGTGCTTTTTCTAACTACATTGTAACGATGCCTCACCTTTGCTTTTATGATCTTGTCAGCGTCCCTTGTTCCAACAACCTTCCTTCTTTTGTTGTCAACCTGCACATCTAGCACATCTTGCCAGGCGCTCTCCGTTGCACTGTCACTCAGAGGAGGTAAGGCGTTATTTCTTGCTCCACAACCTTGCGCTTGTGGGTTGCCTCCTGTTCCTTCACGACCTCATGTTGCTTCATGAGGTCGAGCATGCAGCTTTTGTCTTTCAACGCAGTTTTTGGGATACCTCGATCACTCTCTTTACCAACAGGACAGGCTGGGATCAATGTGGCAAGCTTAGAGGGAGAGCGCGAGCTACCGCTGCTTTTTAATGGAGATGCCTCCGGATGGTTAGAGTGCGGGGGCAAGTGAGTCTCCGCGGCAGGAAGGGAGGGTGCTGAATTGTTATTGCGAGCATGTGGCTGTGGTTAAGGGGAGGCAGGATGTGCAGAACAGTTGACTACTTCTTGCCTAGCACACAAAGGCGAGGCGTTGGCGCAGCATCATGGGGAGCAGCCAATGGTAGCGGGGGATTGACAACGTCATTCAGCCACTCTTTAATCAGATCTGTTACCTTCGGTGGCACTTCATGCATAGGCCACGACTATTGTTCGGTGCTTGCAGGCTTGAGGAGCAAAAAGTGTGATATGATGAGCCAAAAGCGTGCTTTTGGCTCATCATGAGCAGTGTTGCCCACCACCAGGACTGAGTTGAGGGCTCCTTGATTTCCAACCCAAACTGCGCTGCCGGGCCGTGGCACCCACTCCCCATGCTCGCGCTGAATCATGCAACCAATTAACAAGCCCAGCTTGTTGGCAAACATGGTCATCTGCAAGTGCTTCATGTACACATTTTTTCTCCGCACAATCTGTCGCACCTTGGCCATGGCTATGTCAATGTTGCAATTGACTTCAGCCAACATGGTCGCAGGCAATTTGTCGTATAAATATACTGCACCATCTCTCCCGCGGCACCAGTAGCTCTGCAGAAGTCTGGAATTTTGCTCCTCACGCCTGCATCGACAGCCTGGACGGTGATTTTGCGGAGAGTGTCCCCCCTGCCGTTGGAGGAGGAGGAAGAGCAAGCTCCGGTGTCTCCTCTACACTCCCCAGCGCGTGGCGCTTTGTTCCATGATGACGTTCAAGGCGATGATGGAGAGGAGCTGTAGCGCGGTTGGTAGTCCATTTAGCTGGTAATGTACACAGCTGCAAGGCTCTTGTGACTTGGTGTTGGGCATCTTAAACCAGCCGAGTCAATTGTCATTATGCTCATGCATGTAAAAACTTGCATCCTTATGATATACAGCAGAACTGCACGCAATCAAGTTGTCATGTCTATTGTCCGCGCGTGCTAGCCTTCATCGAGCATGCCCACATCACAACCATCGCCCGGCCTACCAACATACCAACTCACGCGCGTCGCTGACTAGTAGCTAGGTCATGACTCTAGAGTAGCTCATGACCATAGCCTACATAGGCACCGCGCGTAGCTGTTCAGTCGTGAGTTCAGTTATAAGTTGTGTTCTATATCGAGTGGGGATTGCTGTGGAAATAGCCTCGATATGACCATTAGCTTATGTTTTAAACAAACAGGCATGACTTCACTTGTATAAGTAGTCACGGTGTTCACCGGATCAGCTGGTGACACTGTGAGTGAAAAAGTTAAAAGCTTGTGAAGCGACTTGAACTACAACACACCGTCCCGGTTATCACGAAACCCCTCACCGTGTGAAAGCCTGTGCATGCTCGTGTGCACCGTGCCTGTCATTGCTGTGAGCTTGGTGTGCCTGGTTGCAGTGTGCTTGTTGGCATTAATTAGGGCATAGTTTCCACGTGTTGCTTGCTCATTCACCTCATTTAACAGTGTAATAATTTCCGCTCATGCAAAGAACTGTGCAAACAGCACTACCTAGAGCAATGGCTTGTTGACTCACAGTGTCACCGTCTTTGCTCAAGTGAGTGCGTCGCATTCTGCATCAGATAGTGCAGTCTGTACCTGGGGGGACACATCCCTGCGCATTCGTTATCACTGTCATCACATAATGCACACACAAGCACTAGTGTGGTGAGTGGTAGCGGCATCAAGACAGGCAGTACAGCACAAACACTCTACCCTGCATACACTTTCATCTGTGGACCAGCTGTATGAGCAGGCTCACCCCGTTCTCTCCAATAGACGAGGGTGACCTCGGCAGCTGGAGCTCAACCTCCAATCTTACCGAGCGGACCAGTGACGGGAGCAACGATCGCAGCAGCAGAGGCTCGCGTTCTGTCTCCGGTTTCGCCCCGTTCCTGTATACTCCTCGTCATTAAGCTTTCCCACTCTCGTCCGACAGTGCGATTACGCGATGGAGTCTTCCAGCTCAACCACGTCCCTGCACTTTTTCGTACGTGCTGGCACCACCTCATTAAACGAATTTATCATCAAGTTCCATTCAAAATGCGATAGCAAGCACTGAAGAACAAAAACTAGTCAGATGAGATTGCTTTTCACATTGCTGCTCAGTATCTGGACCATGAAGCACATGATGTCTGGAAGTCTGTTGCTGAACTGCATCGAGTTGATGGCTATGGCGAGCTCGCTGGCACCATAGCATCTGCGACACTGCACAGTCCAGCGGCCATCTTTCCACCTGCCACTCCCGCTGTCACCAGTTTGTCCATAGCGGCAGCCATTGACAGGGCAGAGGGGGAGGAACCTGAGATGGTGATCGTCAACCTGACACCTGTAGAGATTGAGAGAGAGATGGCCGCACGACGGTCACGGATCCTGGACCGTCTTGCTGCTATCCTTGAAGAACAACGAACTGCAGCCGTTGAGGTGGGCACACCCCTACCTTTGGCAACACCTGGCTCTCGTGCGGGAGGTAGTGCTTTCACCCTCGGGTCAATCGCACTGCGCACATCAGCCATCACCGTAGGTGCTGCCATCTCTGACTCTCCACTTAAAGACCTATTCACTGCACTTCGTCGCACCTTCTCACCGCAGGCCACCAATAAAGTGGAGGAGGTGAGACGGTTCTGGCGCAAGCCCAACGAGGACCCTCTACGCCTGGACTCCAGACAGGAGGGGCTGTTGAAGGACACTGACTACAAGATCGTCAGTGTCGAGGCTGGATGCCACCCTGAGCGAGTCGACGCGCCTGACCCTAAACTACAGCAGGCCCCTTGGCTACACGCTTAAAGAAGCTTTTGAGACTGCACAAGCCATCCATGAGCGCTTGGTGTATGAGAGGGCAGTGCTGGACATCAACCGCAGTGCCTCACAACCTGTAGCCAGCACAACTACCGAACCTCCTCGCCGCGAAAGTGGCCGGGACGCTCCACCAGCACGCGAAAAAGGGAAACGGTCAGCTCATAATACTTTGTCTGCCCCTGTGCTGTGTCATCGCTGTGGACGGCGTGGGCACTACAAAAAGGAGTGCACCGAAGAGTACTCAAACCGGGTCTGCGACTACTGTCACAAGATAGGCCACTTGGAGTCGGTCTACTGGCTCAAGTTCCTGGAGGTCAGACCTGCCAACAGCTACAACGGCAACAACTCTGGTGGCTACAACAGCTGCACCACTGGAGGCTACAACATCAACCATACCGAAGGCTATAACAACAACAACAATTACGCCAACGCTCGCAAGGAAGAGCAAGGCTACAGGTGGAAAAATCGTCCTCCTCAGCGCAAGGGACTAGAAAGACGTCCGCGCTGCTGCTGTTGCCGCCAAGGCTCCAGCCAACCCGTCAGCTAATGACCATATTGCTGCCCTCATCGCGCGTATGGCATGCTTGGAGGAAAACAAGGAGTAAGGCTACCGCGCCTGTTACTTTGCCCAATGGGCACTGATGGCTCCGAAGCGCACGAGAGACACCAGCACTCCGTCGCGCGTTTAACCATCCCAACGAGCTCGAGGGGAAGCCGCAACACCATTAGCAGCTACTTCCTTTGAAGCCACCAGTGGTGCTGTATCAGCAGCAACAGCCACACCGGCTACGACGTCGACTGCGTCAACGTCAACAGCGACCACTTTAGTTGCACCAGAAGTTGGTACGTCAGTGGGCACCGTGACGCCAACACTGATTGTTGAGATCCGGACTAGCCCACTCGGCTAGCCTCGCGCGAGGCTAGCCGAGTGGGCTAGTCCAGATCTCAA
>RHPI01002048.1:1127802-1187456 GCA_009103225.1 Chlorokybus atmophyticus
CCCCCCCCCCCCCCCCCCCGCTTCAAGCAGCGACCTGTCCCTAGGCGTGCTTGGCGCACGGTAGCCTCCGTTCGTGGCTGTCTTACAACGAGCGCGCGAGCTACTGCGGCGGCTTCACTTGTCGCGCCGAATTATGGAGCATGCCCAAAATCGGGCTCTCTTTCACTGCCATGTTTGCAGTGCGTCCGGTGGGACTTGAACTCAGGTCGCTAGGGCAGCACCTTTTGTTGAGATCCGGACTAGCCCATTCGGCTAGCCTCGCGCGAGGCTAGCCGAGTGGGCTAGTCCGGATCTCAACACTGATGAGCACGATGGCAACAGCCACTGCAGTCACCGACGCTACTACAAGAAGTCGCACCGGTTCCGCTCCAGCTATGTAATGCCGGTTAATGTGGAATAGGCTAAGAAGGGCTTATGAAGCATTAATAAGTATAATACACAACCTCTCATGGTAGCGACTTTTGCTACCATGGCTTAGTCGGCTAAGCCCCGCGTTACATTGGTAATCGGAGCTCTAAAGGTCGCAGGATCAAATCCCACCGGGCGCAAGATGCGCGCGAGTGGGTAGATTTCCGGCGACCGTCGGAAACGATCCAAGGCAGTTAGTGTGATTGGTTAACAATAAGCTGTGAGGTGAAGCTGACTGAGTCGGCGCGCAGGGTCGCTCCGGTGTGCGGCAACGTGGCAAGTCGCCGCGGAAAACTACGCGGCATGACCGGTAATGGCTGGTCATGACCGGACGCGAGCAAGCCCTGCCGGTCATAAAGGGCCAAGATGTGCAGGCAAAATCGCGGTTAAAGCCGGGTTGAATGTAATGCCGGTTAATGTGGAATAGGCTAAGAAGGGCTTATGAAGCATTAATAAGCAATACACAACCTCTCATGGCAGCGACTTTTGCTACCATGGCTTAGTCGGCTAAGCCCCGCGTTACATTGGTATCGGAGTAACCTGTGAGGTGAAGCTGACTGAGTCGGCGCGCAGGGTCGCTCCTGCGCACGGCAACGTGGCAAGTCGCCGCGGAAAACTACGCGGCATGACCGGTAATGGCTGGTTATGACCGGACGCGAGCAAGCCCTGCCGGTCATAAAGGGCCAAGATGTGCAGGCAAAATCGCGGTTAAAGCCGGGTTGAATGTAATGCCGGTTACTGTGGAATAGGCTAAGAATGGCTTATGAAGCATTAACAAGCAATACACAACCTCTCATGGTAGCGACTTTTGCTACCATGGCTTAGTCGGCTAAGCCCCGCGTTACAAGCTACAAGAACACATGTGTCAGCAAGCGTTGAGACCACTCTCGCACCACTGACCGGCACTATTGCAATCACTACCAGCGCCATTGTCGAGTCCGCTGTCACTGCAGCAACGCGCGCAGCTACATTGCCCGCCCTCGACGCCACTCAGGCTGTCCCGCGAGGTCAGCAAGCTGAGCACGCATGGGAGACCATCATGTTTTGAGCAGATTCCACTACCATTGCTTTTGGTCGAGAATGAGAGCGCACCACGCGCGTCGAACGCAGTGATTGCGTTTTCCCCCTGCCTAAATATCACACTCTGACAGAGCAGATCCACAGGCAACTGGAAGATGAAATCCTCGCAGGCACGGCGCCTCCCATGCGAGACCGCATCATTGTAATTAGAATACATGCTGTGCTGGAGTTGGCCCTGCAGCTGGTTTGGACTCTGCATGATAACATGCAGACCGCGCCACGTTGGCCCGCACAAGTCTGTCACGAGCATTTTAAGCCAAGTGCGCTGAACACGTATCGAGACCGGCAACCCAACGTGCAGCAGCACATCAGCGATGCAGCTGGCATGCGTTTGGGTACTAACGAAGCACTGAAGACCCTCACTCGGCTTTACGAGCGCTACACCGCTTTGAAACAAGCGTTCACCTAGCAGCGGAACCAAACGGGAGCAATTAACGCAAGAGCGCAAGCCCTTGCTGCTGCTCGCGCTTTCGTTCTTCAACCGACAATCACTGGCCTATCGTCCAGCACGACACCTTTCATCGTCGAGCCCACCATTGACCAGGTGAAGGCGCTCGCCCAATAAACCAGAGGGGTGATCGCCCCGCTGCTACCCGCCTTGTTGGAAGACTTGCCGGACAATCAACGGGATCCAGGAAGAGGCTACCTCACACCACAAGAGTGTACACAACGGGATGGAGCAGGCTTAGTCGGAAACGCACTACCCTGTTGCGACAAGCAATAATGCTACATCGACAAGAAGGCATTATCGAGATGCGTTGACAAACCTACACGTGCACATGTGTGCACGCCACCTAACACCAATACCAAGAGGCTGTAACAACAAGACTAAGACCATCTATTGCCATCATGTCCGCGAGTTTTATACCCACCAGGAATACACCTGTCTACATTAAAAGCCACCACGTTTGCTAAACTTATTTATATGCTGCGGACTAAATAGCATCTTGTAGCTGCATTTTAGAGCTATCTACTGAGCTCTAGAACGCCCAAATTGGTGCGGCAACCACCGAGTTATGACAGTTCTCATGCAGGCCTGAACTCCGGGATCAAGTCCGCGCCTGAAACCTTTACGCGCCTGGAACTTTCGACTTGAGTCCTCGCCTAGAGCCTTCTCGCGGCCATTCCTATTCAAAGGGCAAGCTGACCGTCCGCCTAGATGTAGGAATATCTTCAACAGGCATCGGCCTGAGACGGATGATGGGAATGCGAGAAGGTGGCAATGCAGCTCAAGCAAGACTAGTGACTTGGCTAGTTATTAATCACCCCGCAGTCCCTCTGTTCGCATTTAGCACCAGGTTGTTATGGTTGGACACATTCCTTCGCTCGCTACGGCAAGCCTATGACGAGGTTGCCTCGGCAGCCACTGACACCTTAGAAGGAGTTCAAGAGGCCATACGAAGGTTGCCAGGGGTGGAAGCAGCGCGACAACGCAAACGTATCGCAGCTGCTTATGAGCAGCACGTTTAACAGCCAGAGATTTACCTCACTGTTCGGGCACGAGCAACAATGGTGCTAGAAGTGGGGGTGGTCAATGGCAGATGGGATGCCTACATGGCAGGGATTCTAAGGGTGGTTCCCACCGTTACCCACAACATAAGAGCGCGGCTCCTGCGCGCGGTGTATCTCCAACCCATGCCTCAGAAGCATCGCTGGAGTAACGCGGTCAACAATCCAACAACCACATGGGAAGGTACACCGGTCAAGGAGGCAGCTCGTGCTGTACGCTGGACTTATGTGGAAAAACAAGTTGCACGGGAGGCGGGCCCACAAACGCCCGGTCCTCCAGGGTTTCCACAGGACAGCCACAGGCAGCACCGCCAGCACCCAGGCCGCATCGTGTATACCAACAGCCAAGACAAGGACGGCTCCGGCCAGGCCGCAGGCAAGGAATTTCTTAAGACCCAGCTGGTTGCAGGGCGCTTGTCGCACTGCGCTCGACACCACCGAGGGAAACTGCAGCAGCAGTCGCCCCACGGACACGCTACCGGCGATTCACGCGGCTGCGCATCAAAGCCAATGCAGCCACGATCGCCAATAAAGGCAAGCATGTCACCATTAATGGACGCGCACCCAAGCGCGTAATGCTGGACTCTGGAGGCCAGCCTGTTATCATCGGACGTTACCTCGCACGCGACCTTTGCATCATCAGCGCTGAGCTGATGCCCTGCCCATACGTGCTCGACACAGCAACCGGCATCCATAACAAGGTGATTTGCATCACCAAGCAGGCCCTCTGCATTCGCTTAACAGGGTTGGACCCTTCCCACAGCACCAAAGTCATACAGAAGTGTGTGGTCATTGACGCAGGATCCTTCGAGCTGCTGCTGAGACGGGACTTCAACTTCCCTATTGGCATGGGGCTGGACTGCTGGACAGAAAAGGCATGGTTTCGTCCCCATTGGGATGAGGAGGATGGAGAGGTTTAAGGATATCCGCCTCTCGAGCTGGTGGCTCGCACTCGTTCTCACCAAAGGTCAGCTGCAACAGCCACCTACAAGTCGGTCTCGCCAAACACCGACAGGCCAACTGCGGTGGTCACCCGCAACCATGACCAAGAGCCTCCTGTCCCATACAACCAGTCCCAGGATGATGTTACTAAAGAAGTGGCCCACCAGCAACCATCTGAACGCCGCTGGCGTGCACAGGTGGTCGCACATCTACTACTGACCGGACCACGGCTCACTACACGGTTCCCTCTCTACAAGGACCAAGCTGCAGTTCAGGAGCAACACCAAGTGGCCACTGGAGTAGTGGAGTTTCATGTGTTCCGTCGACAACAAGGCATCACCGTGCTGGAACTATTTGGAAGTATAGGTAGTGGCCTCGCTGCTGTCCTCAACACCGACGCAACGGTCACCAGTACCTCTGCTGTGACTCTGAGCCACACGCACAGATTGCCCTGAGCCACCACTTGCGCCACCTACACCCACACCAATACTACCCGCAGTAGCTGCCGCTATCGGCAATGCAAGGCAGCCTGAAGGCACTGCCACAGGACATCCGTTTAATCACTACGCATCACCTCCCGGCGGTGGGCAACATTGACCTGCTAATAGTAGGATGAAAGTGTTAAGGACACTCCAGAGCAGGTAGAGGCCAAAGACTCGCTGACCCTCGCGATTGTTCTGAGAATTAATGGGTGTCATCAAAGTCCTGCACAGCAACCAGATGTCAAGGCCTGCGGGATATATAATCAAAAATGTGCACTCCGAGGACGATAAGCGCCATTACGTAATGGCGTGTACGTGGCCAACAGCTTTTGTGAGGTGTATTTGTTACGAGGGCATCCTTAAAATCAGTCAACGCAGCGCGTCATGAATCTCATGCTCATCGCGTCCGTGCCAAGTGGACCAACCTGGCTACAGTCGAAGATCTCTTTATTGCTGAATATCTGCACAGCAGTCGTCCACGCGATCTCACCATTAACGCCATCCTGAACCATGGGCGCACAGCACAACCGGTCACGCCACACGATCACCAGCACTTCGACCAATGCAACCAGCGTGGACAACCACGGCGTGCGCGCCCCACTTTGGTGTCTTACTTGAAATGATACGCCTTCCGCAACAAAAGTGAAGGGATGGTGTTGGATTCTAACACAGAACGATTGGAGGACCCCAACGCACGTGAATGCGAGCGAGCCATGGGTTCCCTCCATGCAATATCACAGGTTCCACGCTGACCGATAGTCAGCAATATCAGTCATTGAGACGCGCAATGGACCAAAACAGCATGGTGTGGTTATTGGAGATATGCTTTGCTCTCTTGGACCGCCATGTGTCCTTCTATGAGCTCAAACACCTGGCCGGGGGTGAGCTGATCGCGTTGGAGAGACCAAGGCGACACACACCGCCCTTCAAATTGCCCATATGGAGGAGCAGGCAGTGACTGTGGAGGACATGCCAGTAGTCGCCAACGCTACCTCTTGGTCCCCATGGCATTGGACCACTGGCTACAGGCCAGACGCGGTTAGTTCAGCTTCAGCGTGAAGGAACTGGGTGTTTGCTCAATTTACCAGATGGACACCGAACCGGTGTTTTGACGACAGTACCGACTCTCCAAGTTGGAAGAAGTCTTGGTGGAGCAGAGGTGCAAGGCTCTGCTAGATGCAAGCACATCGGACTTTGCGGCCGCAACCGTCATGCCCCTTAAAACGGATTTAGCAAGCAACTGGACAAACCGGCGTATGTGCGGCGGCTACCGCCCCCTCAACAACAAGACCAAGCAAGACAAATATCTAATGCCTACTGCGGAAGGTATCTTTGATGATGTAAGAGACTGTACCATCTTCAGCATCATGAACATGCGCCAAGGGTACAACCAGATCGCCATCAAGGAGGAGGACAAGCACAAGACCTCTTTCAGGGGCGATCGGCAGCTGTACCAGTGGAAGGTTGTGCCTTTCAAACTGAAGAATGCTCCTGCCAAGTTCCAGCGCGTCATGAACAAAGCCTTGAAGGGGCTGGACTTCGCGCGATGCTACATTGACGACATTCTTATCTTCAGCCGCAGCAACAAAAAGCACCTACAGCACATCAAGGAGGTGCTGGAGAGACTCAAGGGGGTGGGGATGACTGTGCACCCCGACAAGTGCACTTTCTTCACTCACAAGGTACCCTACCTATGGCACATGATTGTGCCCCACGGTGTGTACGTACAGCAGGCAAAGGTGGAGGCCCTGGCAGCTATCCCTGTTCCAACGGACCTTACGCGCCTGTGCGCCTTCCTGAGCCTTGCCAACTATTATCGCCGGTTCGTGAAGGACTTTACAAAGATCGTGCGGCCCCTCAACGAGCTCCTGAAGAAGGAAGTGGAGTTTGTGTGGAAGGAGCCACAGCAGCAGGCGTTTGAGAAGCTAAAAAGCAGTCTCACCACAGCCCCTATCCTTCAACGCCCTGACTACACCAAGCTTTTCATCCTCCACACCGACTGGAGCAAGCTCAGAATGGGGGCTGTGCTGGTGCAGCACGATGAGAACAAGAAGGAGCGGGTGGTGTCATACGCCAGCCGAAGCAACAACAGCACCCTTGGCACGTGGCAACCGTTACACGTACGTCTGGTCATGAGCCAGCACTTCTTCAAATGGGTGGAGCTGGTGCCATTACCCGGCAAAAGCAACAGGGGGGTGTCTCAAGCCTTCCTCTCCCATGTTCTCAGCCGGTTCGGCCGCTGCGGTGAGGTCATCACCAAGGCATTGAGTTGATACGGGAGTTCGACACCCCGTTGAACAGATGCTACATTGATCATCGCCGCACTTCGCGAGACCACCTCAAAGCCGACGGTCTCGCCGAACGTACAGTGCAGACCATCAAGAAGGCACTCCGCAAGTACGTGCTGGAGTATAAGAAGAACACCTGGGACAACCAGCTTCCGTGGGTGGCCCTTGAATACCGATTGTTCAAGCAGGCGGCTCTGCGCGAGTACAGCCCATACCTGCTATTCGGTCGTCCGCCATTGCTTCCCTTTTGTGCACAGCAAGAAGTAGATCGGGTGGTAAACAACCTCGACGATCCCAACTGGATGCACCAACATTACCACACGCGCCGCGCAGTTCGAGCGCACCGTCCCTACGGCCTTCAACAACCTATGCATTGCACAGCACCGCGACACTCTGCGCTACGAGCGCGTGCGCAGCGGCTTCTACAAGGAGCGCCAATGGCGGTTTCAGGCATGGGACTTTGCCTACCGCATGGCAGCCACCAAGAACACGCTCGACACCTCCATGGGCCGCACCGTCTACAAGGTACTCAAGGTGTCCCCACAAGGGTGCTGGACCTCCTTGGTCAAAACGGAGAGAGGTTGAAAGACAACATAGTGAACTGCGCGCCATGTCACCTTCCTTACATAGCTGGCTTTGCGCGCATCTAGCACCCTCGCCCCGCCCGCAGCACACGCTGTGAACGCTGCGGCAGCGCCGGCGACGACGCACTTATGATGCTCTGCAATGGCTGTAACAAGGGCCTGCATTGCTACTGTCTGGAGCCCCCATTAGACGCAATACCCATGGAAGAGTATTGGTGCGATAATTGCCACGCCAAAAGCCCTCCTCACTTGCGTTAGCAACTAAGCTGTGGAGCTGGAACCTCCTCAGAAGCTAAGGGGGGTGGCTTGTTGATTGTGTATTTTACAGCACAGCATGTGCACCAAGGAGGACACCGCCTCCACATATCCGTGCTATTCAGCAACAGCGGAGCAGCTTCACCAAGCACTCGTCGCCATACGAGCTGGGTTATCTTTTGGTTTTGCTACACGTTACAACATGTTGCAGCAACATGGCTAGCAAGCATGTTTTTCCTTGCAGCGGCCCGAAACAGCGGGACCCTCGACTCTCCTCGACCCGACAGCTGTCATGCCTATTGTCCGCACGTGCCTTCGTCGAGCATGCCTACATCGAAACCATCGCCCGGCCTACCAACATACCAACTCACGCGCGTCGCTGACCATTAGCTAGGTCATGACTTCAGAGTAGCTCATGACCATAGCCTACATTGGCACCGCGCGCAGCTGTTCAGTTGTGAGTTCAGTTATAAGTTGTGTTCTATATCGTGTGGGGGATTGCTGTAGAAATAGCCTCGATGTGACCATTAGCTTACGTTCTGAACAGTCATGACTTGACTTGTATAAGTAGTTACGGTGTTCACCGGATCATCTGGTGACACTGTGAGTGAGAAAGCTAAGAGCTTGTGAAGCGACTTGAACTACTACACACCGTCCCAATTATCAAGAAACCCCTCACCATGTGAAAGCCAATGCATGCTCGTGTGCACCGTGCCTGTCATTGCTGTGAGCTTGGTTGGCATTAGTTAGGGCATAGCATCCACGTGTTGCTTGCTCATTCACCTTAATTAACCGTGTAACATAATTTTCGCTCATGCAAAGAACTGTGTAATCAGCACTACCTATAGTAGTAGCTTGTTTACTGTGTGTTTTACAGCATAGCATATATACTAAGGAGGACACCGCCTCCACATATCCGTGCTATTCAGCAACAGCGGAGCAGCTCCACCAAGCACTCGTCGCCATACGAGCTGGGTTATCTTTTGGTTTTGCTACACGTTACAACATGTTGCAACAACATGGCTAGCAAGCATGTCTTTCCCTGCAGCGGCCCAAGACAGCGGGACCCTCGACTCACCTCGACCCGACAAAGTCATATCATCAAACTACAAGCCTTGACAAGTGATGAAGAGACACTGTACACCTCCGGTACCTGTACACAGCAAATGCACATAACAATGTTGGCAGTCAGTGACAGTCGCGTGTAGTCATGCTATGGAAATACATAACGATAGTCAGGCATCAGTCAACTTTGGTTGCTTGATGAAAGCTTCATTCTGTTGAAAATTACCTAGTTGGTGCTGATCAATCAGGTTCCTTCGCCTGCGCTACACTGGTGTGTAACATGCAGGTGTCTGTTACATAGGTTGAGTCACCTAAGTTGGACTGATGTGTAACTTGCAAGTGCCTGTTAACAGGGTATAATCACCTGTTAAGGCCTGATGTGTAACTTATAGGTGCCCGTTGATTGGGTGTAGTGACCTGTTAAGGCCTGATAAGTAAATGACAGGTGCCTGTTAATTACGCATAGTCAACTGTTAATACTGAATTGTAACGGGAAGGGCCTGATAGTAACGGAAGCTATACTCAGGTCCATGTATCGAGATTACATGTGGACTGAGCCACAGTAGTCTAATTAAACATCTTCGGGTGCACGGCCGTTGCCAATATTTAGTCGGCCGGCAGGGGAAACATTTTGCAACGGTTGCCTTTTGTCAGGATGTCTTATCGAAGATCATTACATAATGTGCCAGTCACTCCTCGGGAGACCAATGCGTGGAATACCACCCTCGCCAATCGCACTTGAGATTGAGGGGGTCACCCCACGGTGTCTCAAGCGCGACTGGGTGCAGTGCTGCACCCGATCGCGCCTATAATAACGTGAAGTGAGAGTACTAGTGAAGTTCTCTCTCTCTCTCTCTCTCTCTCTCTCTCTCTCTCTCTCTCTCTCTCTCTCTCTCTCTCTCTCTCTCTCTCTCTCTCTCTCTCTCTCTCTCTCTCTCTCTCTCTCTCTCTCTCTCTCTCTCTCTCTCTCTCTCTCTCTCTCTCTCTCTCTCTCTCTCTCTCTCTCTCTCTCTCTCTCTCTCTCTCTCTCTCTCTCTCTCTCTCTCTCTCTCTCTCTCTCTCTCTCTCTCTCTCTCTCTCTCTCTCTCTCTCTCTCTCTCTCTCTCTCTTTNGTTTGTTTCCGTGTGTCTTACAACATCTTACGTCTGCACTGCAACTCATCTCCCCTTGGACCTCTGGGTTACAATACCTCAGAGCTTCCACGCAGCACACCCAGTTGAAGACCTCGTGGCCTTAGACCTGCAGCTCCCAGCCCTAGCCCCGCAGCCCTAACCCGCAGCCTCAGCCCTAAACTTGAACCCCTAGCCCAGACCCAGCGGTTTGTGTGGCCAGCGCGACACCTCCGAGCTCGAGCTGATTCTCACCTGACTCATGCTCCACCGGCTAGAGCTGGTGGTAAAGCTAGAGTACTGGTTGTTGATTATGGTTATTGTGTGTTGTGATGATTGGAGGTCATGAAACATGCATTGCCTATGTATGATAAGTATGATAAGTAATATGGTGATTAATGCCGTACCTCATACATGCTATGGTATAATATAAGATTAAACAAAACACAATGGGGCATTTCATGCGTAATGGCACATTATTGGCATACAATAGTAGCATTCATTTGTGCCCATCATATGATGGGCATAAATATCATGCATGGTGCCAATGCTGCACAATACATGATGCCAGCATTGGTACATCATTTTCACGTGCCAGCTTTGGCACGAATCTCAATCATGGCTTAGACCTTTGTGTGCTAGTACTAGCACAAAACCGTTTGTGCCACTTACGAGTAGGTAAGTTAGCCGCCAATACTGGCACACAAACAGCTTTTGTTGCGGGGGCTTTGGGTAGCCCTAAAAGGCAAGGGCCAAACTGGCACAAACCGTTTGTGCCAGGTCTGGCACAGCCTGCAAGCCCCATGTGATATGGCCACTAGGTAGAGAGCCTAGTTTCCCCGAGATTTTTGTTTAAGGAGGATCACATTTGTGACGTCATGTGCCAGACGTGGTGATTTCTATGCGAACTCAATTCCTGTACCGATTAATATGCACGTAATAGGTGATTGGCTCCAGCCATAACGAAGCCGATGCGGCCAAAACCCATGTGGTGTATCGGTCTAAGCAAAACTGCCCTTTGCACTGTAGTGTTGCTTTAATTCGAACGAAAGCTTTGCAAGTTTGAAAACGGTTTTCAGACCTGCAAAGCTTGCCTTGGTGGCGGTCACAAAAATTAAGCATGTTCAAGGGAAGGTATAAAGTGGAACCATTACCAGCTCCAAGTGCATGTGAGTTGTTCATCGCATATCGTATGCGGTGTGACATGCATGCAACACTTCGACCTTCTTACTCCACCAACATACACGTGCACACGACAAATTGTGCATTGCATAAGCGACTCAATTAACCATACTAAAGGGGCAGTGGAACAAGCTAACCACACAGAGCTAATGCGCACCATTCTTTTAAGTCAGCCACGTGCATTACGCGGGCATGCATATCAGCATGCCACTTGGATTATCAAACTCTGATCCATGCCATGCTTGTGTACAGTATGGATCATGATATATCAGGCACAAACATGCGTGCGCAGGCAAAGATGCATAGAAGGGCAAGCAGAGCAAGCACACCGAGTAGAGGCAATTCACATTACACCCGGGGCCACTTACTCGCTACCCTAAGGATGTTGATAGGCTACCAAGCGCAGAAAGTGTTACAGTTTGGGCCAACAGACAGTGTGATGATCTATTATAATCAATCATTTTCTCAAATGAACATATAAGAGCATAAGCACCTCGTCATGGTGTGAACTGCACAAATATCAAGTAATGTCGACGACGCCGATAACTCCACTGCTACTATCAAAGAACTGTGGTTTCCTATTGAAATACAGTGTAACAATTACACATGTGCATTTTCATCTTTGGGCTTTATATGTGTGGGTGGTGAAGGTTACCTTAAACGTTTTTGGTGCATTTACATGATGTAAAAGGCATGCGAAGGTCATATATATGGTGGTAAACGACTTTCTTATTTGAACTTGCGGCAGATTTGCCGCCGCGACTCAGTTACACCTTGTAAAAATCGGTTAACCATTGCACAAAAGTGCCCTAACGGCTCCGGCTTGAATATAGCCTTAATAGCGTTGATTCTGGTGACTACATATGGCAAACCACCATTTGATACGCTAAGGTCCCATAACAGCCATCGGGCCATCATGCAATGCATGAGGTGACCATGTAAGTTAAAGAGCATGCAAGTGATGGCAGTGCAATGATGTTTGTATAATATAAGTCTTGAATTGCATCCATTCTTATTATTACGAGTTCAAAATGTGCAAACATGCTTTGATTACATTGATGTATACGTTTATGCAAGTTGTCACACTTTCATGGCTTTGTGGCGTAGTTGCATAATGGCAATTTGACGGCATTGGCCCAACTTTTGTGCCTGGTAGCGTGCCAACAGCCCTAAGTGCTGCTATGTACCGTGCAATACAATGGGAGTGGGGCAGGCCGTAGGCAGCATGCAGCAATGGCTCAACCAACCTTGGATGCTTGTCACAGCTGCCTCATAGCGGAAAGCTGAGGTGACCAACAGTGCAGACCATGACATGAAATGTTACACGAATGGGGCAATCCTCTAGTCTACCCAATGATCATGCAGTGCTGGCCGCACGCCGTCGTCATGCATGGTTGCCGGCAAGCGATAGTCAACCATCTCGCATATCTGCTTAAAGTGAGCACTCCAAAAATTTTCACTAGCAGCTCCTGGAATGCTATAGCCCCGAACTATAACTTACAGCTTGAATCACGCCACAGTTGATATGGTGTTCAACTGTCAGCTACACATTCCCCAAAAACTACTCACGTGGAATGCATCCTTTCGACTATGGCGGGAGACTCAACCATAGCTTACATCGTTGCGCACGAAGAGTACCTCAACTACATTAGCGTCATGATTGTGTCAATAAAGCAACAGTGAAGGCAACCGTCCAAGCCTTTTTACCAATTCCATCGTGAAACGCCTTTGGACATCTTGCGTTGACAATCTGGAAGATCTCAATCGAAAGGAGCCGCAAGGGACACTTATATGTGACCCACGTTGCAATGTTTCCCCTGCCGGCCGATTAAATATTGGCAACCGCCGTGCACCTGAAGAAACTTAATTAGACTGTCGTGGCTCAGTCCACCTGTAATCTCGATACATGGACCAGAGTATAACTTCCGTTACTATCAGGCCCATCCCGTTACAATTCAGTCTTTAGCAGTTGACTATGCCTAATTGACAGGCACCTGTTACTTATTAGGCCTTAACATGTGACTTGACTTAATCAACGGGCACCTATAAGTTACACATTAGGCCTCAACAGGTGACTATATCTAATTAACAGGCACCTGCAAGTTACACATCAGTCTAACTTAGGTGACTCACCCTATGCAACATGCACCTGCAGGTTACATACCAATCCAGCGCAGGCGACTGAGCCTAATTTACAAGCACCAACTAGGTAATTGTCGACAAGATAAGGCATTCTTCAAGCAACTGAAGGTGATTAATGCCTAACTCTCATTATATGTATTTGCATAGCATGACTACACGCGTGTCACCAATTGCCAGCATCGTTATGTGCCTGTGCTGTGTACAGGTACTTGAGGTGTGTACAGTGTCTCTCAGTCACTTGCAAAGGCTTGTAGATCGATTATGTGACTTACGTTGCCTGCAGTTCTGTTGTATATCATAGGGATGCAAGTTGTTACATGCATTAGCATAATGACGATTGACTAAGCTGGTTTAAGGTGCACAACAAGTCACAAGAGCCTTGCAGCTGTGTACACTACCAGCTAAACGGACTACCGATTGCGCTACAGCTCCTCCCCATCATCGCCTTGCACGTCATCATGGAACAAAGCACCACGCGCTGGGGAATGTAGAAGAGACACCGGAGCTTGCTCTTCCTCCTCCTCAAAATGTTGCGCCAGCCAAATGCCGTTTCGGCCTTAGCGAGCGGGTCACGAGCTGCTGTCTCTTGCGGCCGGCGCCAATTGGGATCTTTCAGGTATTCGATGCAAGATGCAGTGCAGCGTTTTACAAGGGTGAATAAAGGGCTGCGTACCGTTGCCTCATCTCCCGCTGCATTGCCATGAGCATGGTGTTGTTTTCGTTGAGGTACTCTTCATGTATGTCGATGCTGGCAGCTATGAGAGGGTCTCATTCTTGCCCTTCTGGATGCGCTCCACTTGCGTAGTTTACAGGCATGTTGTAGTGGCATTAAAGCCACTCACTGCAGCGCATCTGCAAGCCTGTAGTTTGGGGCTACAGCATTTTTGATTTGCTAGTGATTCAGTCCAGAGTGCTCACCATAAGCAACAGGTATGCGAAGTGGTTGACTGTCAACTGCCCGCAACCAGGTGTAGTGACGGCGTAAGACCAGCATTGTACGATCATTTGCTAGATTATGGGATTGCCCCATTTATGGATGTATCTCCTCCGCTCCGGGGCTGCATTGTCGTTCACTTTAAATTTGAAGTGACCGACCATGACTTGTCTGCGAGAGTCATACCAACAAGGTATTTGTAGTCATGATGTGTATAGTTCAACTTGAGCTTGCACTGGGCTTGAATAGTGCCTGTGACTTACTTTGTAGCGCGTTGCGCATCTGAGCTTTTTGAGTCTCGGGGTCCATTAAGGTGTCGATATGCCTAATTGAATCGGTTACAATAGGCGAGATGCGTACGTGTGTATGGATGGCTGAGAAAGAAGGCAGTGTTGCATAGCAGAAACGGTGGTGAGGGACCCAAAGTTGCGCTTGTTGCTGTTAAACAGTGTCCACTTGTACTCCTTCTCAAGGACATGCTTGATCTTGGTGACATGCTCAGACCGGACCTGCGTAGCTTTCTTCAAAGCAACGCTCCACTGGAAGGGGCACTCCTTGGGCGTCCAGTATACCTCATAGAACTTAGCCGCATTCGCCTCGTCGTCATGGTCGAAGGCAACTACCTGTCACGGGCAGGTAGTTGGTTAGTGTCACGGGGCAGTGAGGTCATGAAGCATTCACAGCACCTGGCACATGACGTTACGAATAGTGTCCTCCTTGGAATAATCGCGGCTCTCTACATAGTGGCCGTGTATGAATTCAACGACGGCATCTTGCAAATGATGTCCACAGAAGAACAATTTGTTACATACAGTGTCACACAGTGCTTACCTCGTTGCCAGTCTTCCACTTGCTTGGGGAAGGGTTGCTGACGGCCGAGGTTGCTACGTCACGGCCAAATGCATTTGAGTTGGGGGTTCCAATCGCCCTCTGCAAGCACATCCACGTAAGTCATGCTGCTAGCCATGAAAGATGCAATCCTCACAGTTAAGCAAGAAGCAACGTGCACAGTGTATTCAGAACGCGTGCAGTGATTCACTGTGCCAGTCATGAAAGAAGCAAGCATAAAAGATTAAAGTTGAACAAGAAGCAACATGCACAGTGCGTCAAGAACGCATGCATTTTGGTTTGCCCTTGCAACTGCGATGTCAGGTGGAGTTGTTGTGATGGGCTGGGCGTTAGCGCGGGATCTTACTGCAATTGGTTGGCCAAGAGTGGCTGCTGCTGGTTGGCGACGGTTGCCTGGTTGAACAATGGGGGAAGGTGGACTTGGGGTGCCGACCCCCACGACGAGGTGCACCCACAGATGGACCACGAGGCATCTCTCTAACTGATAGTCGGGTGCCGCCTGCTTAGTTGATGGTGGCGCTGCCGCATTCAATACTGCCGCCGCCAGTTGGCCCGCCCAAATGTACGAGGCACAAAAACCAAAATGAGGCGGTTTGAATGTCTAGTGTCCCACATGAGAGTCGCACTTGTAGTGCGTCATTCTCTCCTATGGTTGATGGTACGACTTATGCATTCGTATCACTTATGCAATCGTACCAACAAGGGTAAACATGGCTTGGGTGTAACATTTATGGCACGACAGAGGCATCTCTCATCCAACCCCAGCCATTGGCGTACAATGGCTCTCTCGTACCATCCAAGGTACGACAGAGGCATTGCTCGATCAGCCGTAATGGGAGTTAGCGTGCACTCACCCAAACAGCTTTATCGATGGTCGGATGATGGCACGCAGGGGCATGAGGTCGATAACAGGTCAAATGTCAGGCATAGTAGACCTGGGTTCGACTAGGAGGCGGAGGACCAGGAGTAGGAGGAGGCGGCAGCGGCGGCGGCGTGGCACATCTTGCGAGAAGTTGTGGTCGTAAGAGTTCAAGCAGCGAAGCCCGCTAATACCGGGCGCCAAGTCGTGGATCATGGCAGGCGTCAGCAATGGGGCTGTTCAACATGCATCACCAACATTGAACAAACCAGCAGGCAAGCCATCAAGGATCATCTTCACATAAAGACCTGCTCGGTGGCTCGTTTTCTGCAACGAATAGTGGAATGCAGAGGTACGCTCAACGGTTACATGCATTTCTTTGCAACAGCAATTTGTTTTTTAACGCAGTCCATGTGATACATGTAGCGTGGCTGCAGGCCTCCACTATTCACCCATACCCACCCCATTGTCAAGCCAACATTACCGAAGCCAAAGCAGACAGACAGAGCTGGGCGGCGGTATGTCGCTGTGCATGTGAACTGTATGCACCTCCAATGCATGCCTACCTTTGCATGCTAGGATGTGCGTGAGCGTGCGAAGTCGCGCGCGCATGCCGAACAAAGTAGGCTGTATTTGAGCACGGGATTGCGTGGCCATTCGTCCGGCATTCAACCAGTAGTGCATCAACCAGCAATAACGCAGTCCATACAATCATTTGTGCATCAACCAGCAATGCCGCAAATGACTGTTCGAAGCAACCAATTGATGATGGTGTGACGCAATTGACTATTGCAATTGCAGTGTCGCAAGCGTGCAGCTAACCCTTATGTGATGGCTTGGAGAGCACCACAGTGCACTAGGTTCTGTTGGAGCCCCTATGCAAGCCTGGATTGAATCCCATTAATTGGTCCTTCAATCCCATTTGTTAATTGCGCGGTGGCAATGCGGCAGCAGTTTAACATGCATGTTGGCCTGTTGAATTCCGACACGTCCATTGGTGCAGTGCGCATTCGGTGCTCATGGCTCATGAGCTCCGTGACGAGTCTGCAATTGAGGGTGGCGAGGAGAGTGCACCCAATACCACCTTGTCAGCCCCCATGGCTTCCCCTGCTCCATGCAGCCCACGGGCCATTAGAGTAACTCGCTGTCTTTTATAATTGTGCCTTGGTAACAATGCGTCAGGCACATGCATAAGCTTATATTCGTCCTTTGCAACATTGTAAGCCATCTTATCTTGGGTCTTATATACAGCCCGCCTTGCTGCATGCACAAGTGGTCTCACCTGCTCCCCTCGCAGCCAGAGCGCCTCCACCTTCTGCGGCACCAGTTCTTCATGCACTGCCGTCTCCTCCACGAGCATCACTAGTGATTGCGGAGCAACAATCCTTCTTGCCGCAACCGGTGAGACCACAGCACAACGCAACAACTGATGTGGCTTCTGCATGCACCTTACCCCACCCGCTGTAGATTGAAGCCGGCAGTCTGCTCCAAGCTCAGGTGTTTTATGAGTCACTGTGACTCTTGCCGTTGACAGTTGGAAACACCATTTGAGTGCTGTATGCGCATGCAGCAGGGGTCACCATCTGCCAGCAAGTCATCAGAGGAGCTGGCCGCAACCCGCGTACAGCCATCAGTTATGCTAGGTGGCCAGCTCGCCTGATGGGACCACTTCAATGCGTCAACGGATGGTACCTTCTTTTACCATTGTGTGTTTCGCGCCAGGCCAGCCATAGCGCAAAGTGTCTTGGATGATTACAAGCGCCCCAGCTCGAGCAGATTTTTAGCCATGCTATACACTTTGGACGACGACGGCAGAGGGGACACTCTTCGCAAAATTACCGCCCAGGCTCGATGCAGGCGTGACGAGCAGAATTTCAGACTTTTGCAGAGCCACTGGTGCCGCGGGAGAGATGGTGCAGTATATTTATACGATAAATTGCCTGCGACCATTTTGGCTAATGTCAATTGCAACATTGACATAGCCATGGCTAAGGTGCAACAGGTCGTGCGGAATAAAAATGTGTACATGGAGCACCTGCAGATGACCATGTTTGCCCACAAGCTGGGCTTGTTGATTGGCTGCGTGACCGTTCAGCGCGAGCATGGGGAGTGGGTGCCACGGCCCGGCAGCGCAGTTTGGGTTGGAAATAAAGAAGGCCCCGACTCAGTCCTGGTGGTGGGCAACACTGCTTTTTATGAGCCAAAGCACACTTTTTGCTTCTCAAGTCTGCAAGCACCGAACAATGGTTGTGGTCCTATGCATGAAGTGCCACCGAAGGTAACAGACCTGATTGGAGAGTGGCGGAATGGCGTTGCAAATCCCCTGCTACCACCGGCTGCTCCTTAAGGTGCTGCGCCAACGCCTCAGGCCTCACCTTCGTGTGCTAGGCAAGAAGTAGCCGACTGTTCTGCACATCCTGCCTCCCCTCAACCATAGCCACATGCTCGCAATAACAATTCAGCACCCTCCCTTCCTGCCGCGGAGACTTACTTGCCACCGCACCTCAACCAATCGGAGGCATCAAGAAGCAGCGGTAGCTCGCCCTTTCCTTCCTTAAGCTTGCCATATTGATCCCAACCTGTCTTG
Source organism: Chlorokybus atmophyticus (assembly GCA_009103225.1). Classification (NCBI taxonomy): domain Eukaryota; kingdom Viridiplantae; phylum Streptophyta; class Chlorokybophyceae; order Chlorokybales; family Chlorokybaceae; genus Chlorokybus; species Chlorokybus atmophyticus. The sequence continues at coordinate 1,146,078 of RHPI01002048.1, forward strand.
TTAGTAAAGAGATTGATCGGGGTATCTTGAAAGCTGCGCTGAAAGACAAAAGCTGCATGCTCGACCTCGTGGGGCAACATGAGGTCGTGGAGGAACGAGAGGCAACCAACAAGTGCAAGGCTGTGGAGCAAGAAAATGACACCTTACCTCCTCTAAGTGACAGTGCCATGGAGAGCGCCTGCCAGGATGTGCAGGCCGACAACAAACACAAGCAGAAGGTTGGAGTAAGGGACGCTAACAGGACCAAAAAAGCAAAGGTGAGGCATCGTTACAATGTAGTTTGCAGAAGCACAGCGCCTTAAAGCCACCGGTAGAAACGGGTTTCGGCAAATCAGATTGGATCCGCAACTTTACAATGGACGAAGCCGGACATTATTTGCGGATTTCGCAGAATTTATAGCGGATCCGTATATATGTTGTAGCTGCAGCTGGAATATTATTGCGGGTCGCAATAATATTCCGGCTGCAGCTACAACATATATACCTGTTACAAACGGCAACTCGCCGGTAGCAATCGTAAGTACCAGATCCCCAACCACGTTGAGGATTCGGTGTTTATGTAATCAAGGGTTCAGGCCGTGAGCAAAAGACTTGTATAAGTCGCAATTGCAGTTGTGACCAATTCGTTAACAACGCGTCTTTACTCCCTAACGCAATTGAGGACTCAACGGTACCATTAGAATGCATTCAGGTTGCATGCTAAAGCTGCACACATCATCATTGAAATTGTGACCGGTTCCATCAACAATACGAGACTTCATACCTGATAAACTCGGAACGCTAGGATTGATCTTTCCCATTATTACAAACCATAATAATTTTATGACCTCATCATTCCTAAATTGCCGGTTCACCCGGCTGCCTATTCATGGCTTGCCCCGCGGCTTGCTAGTAGCAGGCCGCGGGGCAAGCAAGTGGAAGACTGCGACTTGCATGCATAATCATTGGCAAACCGTGGTAGCACATGAGGTAAACATGTAAAGACCCCAACTCCGCAAACAACCTTGCGCCAGCAAGTGACGCAGGGCGCATAATGCAAACATCTGTTGGTGATCTCGCGCTGTTATTTGACAGAACGGCAAGTCGAACAAGTCTCCCTCCCCAAGTCACCTTTACAGTGGTACGTTCCACCTTCACCTTTATCTTTTTGATACAAGTGGTATATATATACCGCGGTATATATATACGTGTATATTAAAATGTATATATATGTATGCATATGAATATATGTGTATGTATGTATATACGTATACCGGTAGTGCCGTTGTATGCAGCTGTTGGTGCATGTGCGTGATGCATGCATTGCGGCACGTGAGACAATTGAGGCAGCCGCTGTAGAGATTATATTTTATACAAACGCGTTTCAGGGTGTCTCGTGTCGTTGTAGTCTAGTCGGTCGATGTTGATGTTGTACTCTGCTTATTACTGACCCAACAGGTTCTTCCGAGCAAGGTCAAAACTCGGGGATGGATATAAATTCCCTATGCTGTGCTCTTTTGGTTTTGCGCCGCGAACTGCGGCCATAACATTTTTGGTTAAATCACGCATTATGACAAATCCCCTTAATACATGATCTGACCAGAAATTAAAACAGTTATGGCCATTATTAAGTTCAAGTAAACACGGATACCGAACTTGATGCACACCAGCTAGTTGACCTTAATAGCAGCTCGATACCAAACAAAGTTGTGGCTGCAGCAGCAAAAAGTGCAAAAATGGATATGCTGCTTGCATATGGATCCCTAATTAAGTTATAGCTGGATTTGTGGGCAAGGGCAAACTGTTGGGGGGCCATTTCTACCGGTGAGCCTCACTGGGGCTGACTGTGTTTTTGGAGTAGGCACATGCGGGTTTACAGCGACATGTGGCTGCTCGGCATTGTTCAGGGAGACAGCCGGCGCGGCATGAGCTGCATAAGCTCAAACCACCGACGCGCAGACGCTTTAAAAGTTGACTCGTAGCGCAAAGGAGTTGATCGCCCTATAATGCGTCCAAGACGCGCTGCATCACCGCATGCGGCATGCCTCAAGGTGGGTGACGAAAGTATGCAATAAGCGGGAGCAAACGTGGAAAGTGCGGTCTAAACAGACCTCCAGGGATTGGCCGGCTGGTTGGAACCCAACCCAAACACGACATGGTCATCCGTAGTACATTGTTGCCCCTCGCCGTCCATGATATGATAATGTTTTTGCTGCCGCAGCAACCCGGCAATGTGCAAGAGCTATTCGCGGAGCAGAATTTTGACCTGCTGCAACAGCTGTACCTGTTGTCGATGTCGACTGATCCGGGTCGAGATGTGTGCCACTATCTGAGCAAATATATTGGGTGGCATGTAAAACCATTCGAGCTGTACTTGGCATGCTTTAGCTGGCAATGGCTGTATTTTATATGGCACATCTAGCTAATTTTGTGGAAGCTCGACGAAGATGACGATGCAGGGGAGTACACAAGTGACGACAATCATGTCGAGGGCCTGGATGAACGCATGCTGGACGAGACCACCAAGACCAATAGGTGGTGTATGGCGGCAGATGGGCGTCAGGTGATCGAACAGGCAGTGGAGCGTTATGCTGCGCCATTTAGAGGGCAGTCACTGCGCCTGCAACGCAATACCAGAGTTTGGTGGCGGAGGCAGCTTGCACACCCGCGTGCACCATGCGTCCTTAAATGTCGCATTGAAGAGCCCCCCCCCCCCCCGGGATGGGGAGACGCCCGGTTGCAAGCAAGCGATGTGCCATGTCTGCATCTGCATATTATAGCAGAAGAACGTGGCAAATAAATCAAAGCAGCTACAAGCGTGTCCCATGTGCAAGCAACCACCCATTTTAGTCACCACGCCTGCTGCAAGACGCCAATGTGTCGGTGGTGATTTAGCCAGCGCTTTGATGACAATTGTGCATGTACTGTGGTTTGTGTTGAACACCTATGAACCATGTAGGTACATGTACAGTTGCAGCATGGTGCATAGTGCACCCGAGATCTGCTGTTGTCAGAAGCATTGGCTGTACATGTGTGTGATGACTGCCCGGCACATGAGGCAATGCATGGCTTGCATTGTACCTTGCTGGTTCAGAGCGTGGTTGGCAGCAACAAACTCGGACAGCGCTCTGAGTTTTATGGAATAATAGCACAGTATTACCCTACGATCGTAGTAGTATGCGAGCATCCTTGTATTGTAGTACCATCAATGGATGGAGTGCCATTCATGTTAATGTAGTACCATGCATGATACTGTAATATTGTCCATAGTTCAGTCGTGCTTCACTTGAAGTGTGACTCATTTAGGGTTCGTAAGCAGGCAACTCCAAAATTAATGCCCATACCCTAAAGTCTCACTCAGTTTGTGGGCAGCCGTGCCGATTCATATTTTACATGAAGTCGGCGGCAGCAATAAATTGAATCCCCCTCACCCAAGAGACCATGCTTGGTGTGCCCACGATGCAATGCGTATGTATGTGCCAATGGTCGTAACCAGCAAATGCGAGCACACTTGACCGAATGCCAGCCAGTGCAGACAGTGTGCCACGGTTTTAGTGCTGCTTACTGGCATTACACCACACATAACGTCGCCGTATTTGGCTGCCACCTCGGCAAAGTGATGTGCAAGGAATCCGAGTTTTTCCATTGCGTGCAGTGCGTGTGCAATTTGTGCTCGCGCTCATGCTTCAAGTGGCGTGGGGAACCCATGCGCTTCATGAAACGGACAACACCGGGACATGTGGTTAGTGGACAGGTGGTGGATGCTGCGGAGATAATTCGGCAGAGTGGACAGCGACGTATCACTGCATGTTATGTTGGGCGTATGCTTACTTAATGCATGTTGAAGCTGTTGTCGCATTCAGAGCAGTCTTTCACGGTGTGGGCGTGGGCAGTTTCACCCCCTGGCCGCTGTAGACGAGGCAGACCATCGACCGTTGAAGAGCGCACTGCATCGGCTGCGAAACGCAGTTAAGTTGGGATGCGAGCAGCTGATCGGTGTGAGTGTTATGGTGCATTGGCCGCTGGATGGGGAATGGTATGCGGGCGTTGTGGAATCATTGAGCAAGCGTTAGGTCAGCATCACTTCTTGGCGTGCGAGATTGAGGACGCATCATTTATGCATGGTGCAATGGAAAATGGCTTTGCAGGGCAGCACCGTATTCGATGACGGTAATCGACCACAAACCATCAACTTCAAAAGGCACAACGTATTTGCGTACACATCAATTGACGGGGCACGCCATGTTCTTCGCGTCACAGGGGAGAATCAGTCGCAAAGTAGTCCGGACGGCATCATTATTAGTCCCTGGCCAGCACCACGGCCAGCCTTAACCACACACACGCCATTTAACATTAAGCTTGGACGCACACGCAGATCAAGGGCATTCGACCCTATTCTGCGGCGGTGGCGGTGCTAGTGTCGGTCTATATCACGCAGGCTTTGACGTGACCGGGATGGATAGAAGTCCCTCCTCTGAGTACCCGATGCCCTTTATACACCGCGATGTATGCACCCTGAGTGCAGGAGAACTGAGCGAGTACGAGCTCATATGGGCCAGTCCACCATGCCAGGCCAATTCAGATGCTATCCCGGCACCTCAACGGGCGGCACATAGCACATTCTGGAGACACCAAGATATGCTTCCGCTCATCCGACATCCGCTGCTTGCATGTCAGGTCAAGTTTGTGATTGAGAATGTGCCAGGTGCAGCAGACCCAATCTGTCCCTTTGTGGCACGATGTTTGGCCTATCAACCTTCCGACACCGTCTGTTTGAGACACAGCGAGTTGGTAGGTAACCCACCAGCACGCTGCTCGCACGCCGGTAAGGCAGTTGGACTGCTTTCGCCGCACCTGTCCGCTAGTGCACAGCAGAAGACAATCGTGACATTAAACGCGCCACATCAAATGTACCCGGTCTATAGCCTTCTAAGCGCCGGGGCGGCATTGCTGCAAGGCAAACAGGGCTGGGAGTGCCATTGATGACCTCGGCCGTTATCATAGCGAATGCAGTTCCTCCCGCAATGATGGAGTGCATTGGGCGTCTCATGCTTGTATTAATGGATATGCTATATGACTACCCTCCTATGTCATGGAGCTACGAGGCTTGAGTGTGGTGCAGTGTATCGAGGCTTGATGCCACACAGCTTATTGATGGTTGAATGTTGCATTTAACATTTGATTGTAGTGACAGTTGTGCAGTGACAGCTGCCCAGTATTGTACACGTTCACGTGCAAAAGTCTTAACGTAAAACTAGCAATGCCTAGCTAACTGACATGCTCCAAACTTAGAGTAGTGCGACGGGTACATGTGACATGTGGCAGTGCAGTGAACGTTCACCCAATACTTGCCCTCTTGTACACGGGCGCTGTCCTTGTCAAACATGGGGAGCAGCTGAACAATGCCTTTTACCCCTCGACGCTTTTTTCATTCCAAAGCGATGCACTTTGTGTCGCTCGTCACATCCAGCTTCATGGACCAGCGGACCAATACGACCTCCTTTCACACGCGCTCGCCGCTATCACCCCACACCACCATGTGCAGAAAAAGGAATGCCTGAGCCCACCCACGTCACGTTCACACCGTCCTCATCACCTTTCCCTCAACTGTAGAGAACCTAGGCCGCAAATGAAACATCCCAGATTCGCGCGCCATGCTGACTCCTGATGTCATGTACACCGCTGCGCCTCCGTTCGCCATGCGAACAGCACGCCAACCGTTGGCCAGCTCTAGTTAATCCATCCTCAACTAGCTATCTAGGGTGGCAAGCAGCTTGTTGGCAAATGGAGTCTTTGAGGCGACTTGGCGGCTACGCGCAGAACCGCTATAGTACGGGCTGGACTCCCTCATTGTCAGCACATCCATCCGTAGCAACTTGTCTGTGTTCTCCATTACATAACAGTACTGCTGCCACGCCTGCGCCACACCCGAGCGCATCTCGGGATCCACGACCATGCCATCCTCTCTCACATATTCCGCACAGCTCCATGCCTGCGGGATGCGCGCCTGGTAGTCCCGGTTGTTGCCACCACGCGCCCACTGTTTGATATTATGGGCGTGCGTCTGCTCCATGCGGTTGGCGCTGAACCAATCTGGGTGTCTACTGCTGACAATTGCCGACCCAAAATGAGTGAGCTGATTCATCTTCTTTATATTTCAACTTGGATTCTGTGCAGAATATGACGACAGTAGCGGATGCAACACTGCAGATTTTAAGGCAGCCATCTCGTTGTCGGCTATAGTCAGGGTCTCCCTTGTGTGTTCATGCGCCTTGAGCAACTTTTTGTTCAATTGGGCAAGCGATGCGGCAGCAATGGTGAAGAAATCGTTGCTCTCATAGTTGAGCAGCAAACCGTCTGCAAGGACCGGCAGCAGCTGCAGCACCGCCACTTCACAGGGCTTTCTATGCGCGGACCAGTCGTACGCAGCCCGTAGACCACGTCTGGTACGTTGTAGCGTACCAGTGCCGCGACTGGTCCGGCATGATCGGACCACCGGTGGTCCGTTCCCGGAGCCCGCCGATATGGTCCAAATGACCGGATCAGGGCTGGTGGCGTGTCCCGCGGCTTGTAGACCGGTACAGCACTGGTCAGCACGCGGCCTGAGCAGTAGGACCAAGGCTGGTCGCATGCCCTGCGGCCTATGAGCCAGGGCAGCACTGGTACAGAACGCATGTACTGTACGGACCAATTAGGTCCTCACATGCGGGACCAAGCTGCACTGGTACGGTTGCAAGCGGCCCTCATAGACCATGCATGGTTCCGAAACCGAAACAGCACTCAACAACTCAATAGATGTTTTGGATCGTTGATATATTATGATAACCAACGGTGAAGAATGACGTCGGAAGCATACGACACATCTCACCTGGTCCGTTGCTCCCAAGGTCACGTGCGCCAATGCTAAACGAGTAGCAGGCACTGGGCATGCATGGTCCCCTGTCCATTTGCTAGGGTTTTGGGCTTGCGCTGCAGTCTCGGCAGCGGCGGCGGCGGTGGCAAAAACCTTTGGAACAGCTGGTTTCGTGGGTACTACGCATGCACCCAGCATGCGGACCGAAAAGCAGCTGATATTGCTGAAAGACTCCACCAGTCTATCGGACTCAAGCTACCTGCAGTCAACTTTGCAGCTTTGCGCAAGCGGAAGCAGCGTTCCAAGTTGGTTGTCAACGCAACGCAAGGTCTCCTAGGTCTCCGTCAGAAGGACTTGGAGTTGAGTCAAAGAGAGCAAGCTCTTGCCCGCAGAGAAGCTGAGGTGTCCCAACTTTTGGCTGATAGCGGCCTCGCTGGTGACAACGCGTCCCCCATGGAGGTGGATGGGCAGGCAGACCCCTCACTCAGGTAACATCCTTGCCCCCACTAGCTAGCTTTCAAGCCTCATTGCGACACAGCCAGCACAGATTTCTTGACAGCAGTTGTATTATACGCCTAATATGACTCCCTGCAGGCCAGCTTCAGCAACTCAGCCTGCTGCTCACCCCCCTGCAACCGCTGGCCAGCCACATCCACTTTGCATTCCCCTCTGTCACCGGCTGCTGAAGCTGGAGGTGGCTCCTTCGCCGACGAGTCATCTGATCATGTGGAGAGCCAGCAGCAGCAGCAGCAGAATCGTCAAGTTATCTGCAACTGCAGTTCCAGTGGATGCCGCGGCATGGTAAGCAATGCGGTCTATGAGTTATGCATCTATTGCTCTGACCGAAAGTCTCATAGGCACTGTCCAGTGTCTACGAGTCATGCACTCCATTGCTCTGACCTAAAGTCTCATAGGCACTGTCCAGTGTTTACGACTTATGCATTCCTTTGCTGAGACCTAAGGATTTATAGGCACTGGACAGTGCCAGTCTGATCTATGACACAGCCATGCACGCGTGTGTCTTGCATGTGATTCTTGATAGCGTGGTGATGTGGATTGGTTGATCGCTGGCGTGCTAACCAAGATCTGTCATCATAGATGGTGGACGAAGCAGTTGCAAGGGTGCACCGTGCACTTGACCTGGCAGTTGCCGCAAGTAGGTGGGCACCACCTATTCCCCATAGTCAACCTCTCGAGCCCAGCCAACCACCATCGGAGTGTGCTACGAAGAAGTGGCTGGATATCTACCTAAAGATTGTGACAGCCCTGGAAGATTCTGGTGTCCAGGTTGCTCTCGTCAACGAGATTATGAAGCTCATCTTCGGCCAGATAAATTCTGTGGTCAAGCTGGCCTTGGAGGTTCCTTTTGAACAGGAGCAGTTGCGGGATGACATCGCCAGCCTCATAGGCGACACAATATCGCACAGCCCTGTCGCGGAGAGTTGCCGACAGACATTGCCGCCGTGGATAAACTGTTGGCCGCGCTCGGCATGCCTGTTCCTCAGCGTCTGACCGTCTGCCCCACATGCAAGTACTTGTTTGATGCACCTTATCCCACACTCAATGAAGATGACGAGGACTCGGACACGGGCGAGACCAAGCAAAAAATGATTGATCGCCTTCGCAACACACCGTGCGGAGGGGGATGCGGCAGGGTTCGCAAAGAATGTTGCGACTTCTTGTACAATCGTATAGGTGCCTGGCTCACCGCCAAGTTAGCTGTCCCTTCAATCGCTGACGACTATCTGGAGGAATGGCACCACAAAGATGAGTGGTTGCACGTCCCTGTGGAACAAGTACCTGCTGCAAACATTGAGTACTGGCATGGTGCGAAGAAGCAGCATCACTGCAGCTTCTGGGACCCTCGCCACAAAATCAAGCTGCCTGTGTCCTGCGCATTCTGCAACCACATCCCGGATGTCGATTAGGAGCATTACAACGCAGGCGATCACGTGACATATGAATGCTCAGGGTGCCACAAAACCAACCATCAGATGGTACAGCAAGCTCTTGGCGACCCTCGCAACATAGCCCTGCTAATCCACGCCGACGGCTTCAGCTCAACAACCACTGTGAAGCACAGCTGCACCGTTGTCAGTGCCTCTGTGCTCAATGGCGGGAAGCGCATTTTCTCACAAGAGTCTTCCGTCATGCCTTTGCTCTTTGTTCCCACTGATCAGCTCCCAAACGGTGTGAACAGTCTGGAGCCCTTTCTGGAACCACTGGTGCGTGACCTAGAGAACCTCTACTTGAACGGCTTCACTGTTCGTTATGGCCTCGATTCCAATCATATCGACAGCCGCGTGCTTGATCGACGACCAGGTAATGACTGGGTTATAACATGTTTTGTCACCTATATCACCCAAAGTCTCATAGGCACTGTCCAGAGTCTACAACTTATGCAGTCCATTTTTGTGTGTGCTAAAGTCTCATAGGCACTGTTCAGTGGCTGCGACTTGGTTATAGCATATCTGCCTTCTTGCGGTCTATGAGACTGTCATAGGCTGCACTGCCGAGTGCGGCCTATAACAGTCTATCAGACTTGTTGTGAGATACTGATGTTGACTTCATTGCAGGTCAAGAGATAACGCTGCGGGTAGTGCTGTGGGCATGGACGGGTGACCAGCCAGCGCAATGTGAGATAGGCCAGTTTACGAATGGAGGCCTCGTCCCATGCCGGCGTTGTCTCCTCAAAGCCACTCAGCACCAAGTGCCCCGGCGTGCTGAGCAGGGTGAAGATACTACGAGGACACGTACAGACCATTTTTATGGTGACAATTGCTACTACTGCCGCAATCCCCCAGCAGAGAGAGCAGCAAAGGATGCGTTCGACAGCGCGTGCATGGTGGACTCACTCGATGGCCAAAATCGGAAAGAAAAATCAATGGAGTGCGGCATCACAGGGAAATCTCCACTCTGGCGGTTGTGGCATCTGTATGAGTTTAACCCTTGCCGTGACTTGGTCTATGACACGATGCACCTGTTGCTGGAGGGGCTTTGCAAGAGTTTCGTGCACAATACACTGGGTGCAGACAGTTCAAAGCATGTCGAAGACATTGCCAAGGTGGAGCGCAGGCTGTCTCAGATGCGCATATCACGCCCCATGGACTTGAAGAGCAAACGTTTCCCAAGAGGCATCAGCAAGCACCTGGCTTGGTTCAAGGCCCAGGACTTGCAGATGTTCGTGCAGTATGCTGTGCCATACGCTGTGTTCAATTTGGTAGACGAAGCAACCAGAGACGTCAGCTTTGCGCTTCACTTGCTCATCCGCATCTTCTTCTACAACTCTCGCCTACATGGCTGGACTGCGGAGCTGTTGGAACTTGCTGACGCTCTTTTGAAATATTGGAGGGTCTACTCGGAGGACCTGTTTGGCACCAACAAAAGGCCTAACGAGCATGTGGCCGGTGCCGGTCACATTCTGGAGGACATCATCTAGCACGGGAGTCATGATGTGTACTGGTGTTTTGTGCAAGAGCGCACTGTGTCCAACTATGTCAACACCTTCACCAATGGGAAGCAGTTTGAGATCTGCTACATGCGGCGTACACTAAGGAGATGGTTTCTGAGGACGCTCAACGTCATGCGAAAAGATCAGAGGACTGGAAAGCTGTTGTGCCACCGAGCTAATGGTATAATGGCGCACTCTCAGCAGGTTTAACAGCCTCTGAGTGGAGCATGTAGTGACTGTCATTACGAAGTGCGCACTCAGAAGCACGCCATGGAGCTCTGGACCCTCGCTGAGAAATTCCCAGACTTAGAGCATGCGCGACTGATCAAAGAAAAGGGCATCCTTATTGGCAGCATCAGGAAGCCTGTCCCTCTTCAGGAACCCTTGGCCTTGGAAATCAAGCGCGTTGAGAACATCACTGGCAACTTGCCCGGAGGCATATGCAAGTTCCGCGCATATCTGCGTAACGGGGTCATCTACAGGTGTGGTTTAGTCTACAAATTATGTAATCTATTGCTCTGACCTAAAGTCTCATAGGCACTGTCACGTGTCTCATAGGCAGTGTCTACTGTCATCTCTTGATATAAAGTGAGTGAGTAAAGCCTTTGGTATTTGCAGACGCAGAGGCGTTGATAACGTGAAGATGACGGACCCAACTGTCGCACCATGCCGTGTTGAAGGACTAGCATGCACATGTAGTTGAGGCAAGCATGGATACACACGGACAGAGCTACCGCCACCAGAGCATACACAAGTCACATCACATTCATCTATTACAAGTTGTCCGCTGGTTCTTATACCAGCCAGTTACACACACGTCTACGTTTGCAAGCACTGCGTAAGCTATACTCAGCCTTTTAACGCGCTCTAAGCTGCGTTGTCTTTCTTACAACCAGAGCTTTCCAACAAGCTCTCACACGCCTAATATGAGTAAGTATACGCGGAGATACGAAGCAGTTAGTAAGGCTCCAGTCTGGAGTCCGGAGTCTGGTCCGACGATGCCATCTTGCTAAGTCCGGACCTAGTGCTCGTCCTTACGACCTTCTACTCCTGTGTGGAGGGTCGATGCTGATCGTATGTAGGAATACTCTCAACACTCCCACGCGAGCAGCTTGACCTCCAACGCTTGCTCCTGTAGTCAAACACAGATGCCAAGTCCTGCACAACAAGTCTTGAACTTGAGTGGTGACAATGGCTTTGTCATGAAGTCCGCCAGCATGCGTTCGGTGTTGCAGTACTGGAACTCCACCTCCTTCCTTGTGACTCTGTCACGCACAAAGTGATGCATGACATCAATGTGCTTCGTCCTTGCCGAGGCGATAGGGTGCTTCAACAACTTGATGGCTCCTTGGTTGTCACAGTTGATGACGATGCACGCCATGGGGTGCTCCAAGTCTGCCATGAGCTTGCGAAGCCAGAGTGCCTCCTTCACTGCTGCTGCCGCTGCCATGTACTCAGCCTCTGATGTAGATGCTGCTGTTGTTGGCTGCAGCCTGCTGTTCCAGCTCACCACGCCTCCGTTCAGCTTGAAGACGTAGCCTGTAGTGGACCTCCTGCTGTTGAGGTCACCAGCAAAGTCCGAGTCGCAGTAGCCCTCCAACTCAGTGCTCCCGCTCCCAAACTTGATGCCAACTGTTGCGCTCCCAGCAACATAGCGTAGTACTCCCTTTGCTGCTCTCCAGTGCTCCATGCTCGGTGCAGACATGTAGCGAGCAAGTACTCCCACAGCATGTGCAACATCGGGACGTGTGCACACTGCCAGATAGAGCATGCTGCCTACCAGCTCACCATATGGATACTGAGCCTTGTCGAGTACCTCCTCATCCTTTGCCTTGATGAGGGCAGTGCCAAGTGCCAACGGTGTGGTCTTGGTCTTCGCTTCAGTGAGCCCAAACTTGGTGACGAGTCTTCTCACCATCTGCTCCTGACTGATCTTGATTGTGCGAGCCGCCCTGTCGCGCTCAATCACCATGCCAAGGAACCACTTGGCCTCTCCAAGATCACGAACTGAGAATGCTTGCTGTAGAGCAAGTTTCGTCTCCTGCAGGTGGTGCACCTGCCTGGCGGTGATGATGATATCATCAACATACACGAGCAGCCAGACCTTGTTGTCTGCATGGATGAAGAGCCCAGGGTCTGCAGAGGATGCGGTGAAGCCAAGTGCCTCCAGCTCCTTGGTGAGCTTGATGTGCCACATACGCGGTGCCTGTCGCAGCCCGTACAGTGCCTTGATCAGCTTGCACGCTGTGCCTCTCTCCCCTTCTTCATATCCAGGTGGTTGCTCGATGAAGATCTCCTCCTCCAGCTCTCCGTAGAGGAAGGCAGTCTTCACATCCAGGTGATGCAGCTCTAGGTCTTCAGCAGCAACCATAGCTAGCAGTGCACGGAAGGTGGTATGCTTACTTGCAGGTGCAAACACTTCGTTGAAGTCCACACCTTCCTGCTGCAAGAAGCCCTTTGCCACCAGTCTTGCCTTGTAGCGCTCAATGTTGCCCTGACCATCACGCTTCACCTTGAAGACCCATTTCACTGGAATGGTCTTCACTCCTTGCGGTAACTGCTCCAGTGACCAAGTGTTGTTGGCATGGAGTGACGCAATCTCCTCGTCCATAGCACGCTGCCATTGCTCCGCATCTGGTGCTAACAATGCCTCCTCGTAGGTGCTTGGCTCCTCATTCTGCACACTGGCGACGTGTGCCTTGTGTAGGAAGTCAGGTGCCTTTCTCTCCCTCACTGGGTATCTCCGAGCTGCGTGCTCCTGCTGCAGGTGCGACTGCTTGTCTGCTACAGTGGAGTCCTGCTCACCCTTATCGTCGATGATGGCCTTGCCTGTAGCCTCCACTGTTTCAGGATGCTCCGGCTGTGCTTCATCTTCAGGAAAGAAGCCTGCTTCTGGTTGTGATAATCCCTCGTGGAAAACCACCTCTCTGCTCACGATGATCTTCTGAGTGTCCTCGAGCAAGATCCTGTAAGCCTTGGAACCCGGTTCATAGCCAACGAAGATGCCCTTCTTGCTGACCGGCTCCAGCTTGTGCCTGAGCTGTTTAGGCACTAGTGCATATGCCGTGCATCCAAACACACGCATACCACTCACATCTGGTGTGGCTCCATAGAAGTGCTCCCACGGAGTCTTCTGCTCTGAGCTCACCGGAGACCTGTTGCGGATGTAGTTGGCAGTGAGTACCGCCTCCTTCCACAAACTGTCTTCCATCTTTGTGTCGTTGAGCATGGCTCGAACACGCTCCAAGAGTGTCCTGTTGAGGCGTTCAGCTGCTCCATTCTGCTGCGGGGTGTAGGGTGCCGTTGTCTCGTGGCGTATGCCCTTGCTGGCGAAGAACTCCTTCAACTCCTTGTTGATGTACTCCCCTCCTCGATCACTCCTCATTGCCTTCATCTTGTTGCCAGACTGGGTCTCCAACAAGGCCACAACTGTGCGCACAGCTCCAGCAACTTCTGACTTCAGCGTCAATGGAAAGATGATGGACAGCTTGCTGTAGTCGTCGAGGAATGTAGCAAAGTACCTGGCCCCTCCCTTCGCCACAATGCGCATAGGGCCACAGACATCCATGTGCACAAGCTCGCAAGGATGCTGACTGCTAGAAGAGGATGATGGGAATGGCATAGCATGCTGCTTTGCAACCAGGCATGGTTCACAAAGTGCACCTGATGCATTCTTGAGTTCTTCTGTGCTGAGATGGATGCCCTTGACCATCTTCTCAGCGACAAGGCGAGTGAGGTTGACGTAGCTGAGATGCCCGAACCTTCGATGCCACAATGTTGGCGACTCCTTGTCCTTCACCACCATGGCTTGAATGTCTCTGTCTTGAGGCTGCTCCACGTGGTAGAGCCCTCCCGGATCAGCGATTCCAACCATGTGCACGACCCCATCAAGGATGACTGAGCAGCCACCCTTCCGAAATAGGATCTCCGCGCCTAAGCGCTCCGCAACCCTCACAGAGAATAGACTCGCAATAGCCTTAGGAACATGCAGGACGTTGCGTAACAACACCTCGCGTAGTGTGTTACCAACCTTGCACTGGAGTCGTACGTTGCCAACTCCCTCAGCCACCAGTACTTCGCCACCGAAGCCCGCCACCTTGATTGTGGACGTCAGCTTCCTGTAGCCCTCCATCACCTCCTTGTTTGGTGTGAGATGACGATCGCAGCCAGAGTCCACCACCCAGAAAGCTGTGCCCGCCCTCGAACTGGATGCAGTGAAGGCGACATGTTTCTCCTTGTGTTGGTGCTCGTTGCCGCTGTTGCTGGTGCTTGCTCTAGGTTGCCCCTGTTGTTTCTTCCTACAGTCCTTCACAATGTGCCCCTTCCAACCACACCAGTGGCATGTGAGGTCTTTGTGACGAGGATTGCCTGGCTTGTTGCCCTTGTACTTCTCTTCATGGTTGCTCTTCTTTGCGTGCTTGCCGGTGTAGAAGGCGACGGCATCCGCTTGCTCGTCCTTCTTCACAACCCTCTGCTCCACGGTGAGCAGCTTCGGTAGCACATCGTCCAACGTCAACTCCGATGATGACGTCTCCAGCAGGGTTGCGACGACCTCGTACTCTGCTGGTAGCCCTGCAACAATGGCCAGCACTACCTCCGTCTCCCCCATGTTGTGGCCGACGTTGATGAGGTCCGCCCACAGCTCTCTCGCGCGCGCAACATACTTTGTGATGGGTTCTGCTGCCTCCTTCCTGAGTGCGCTGAGCTGCTTGCGTAGATGCAACTTTCTGGCATTGTTCTTGGCTCTGAAAACGGCTGATAGCTTTTCCCAAGCTTGTCTACCATCTTCACATGCAGTGAGCATGGGAAAGTGATGCGGTTTGCTGTTCAACACAAGCAAAGAGTGTGCTTCTGCTGAATGCTCTGACCACACAGTGTTCGCTCCTGGTGTTGGTGGTGGTGCCTTCGGATCAACGTACTTCCACACCTTCTTGTGGATGAGCAAGGCCTTCATCTCCACGCACCATGTGTTGTAGTTGTCGGTGTCCAGCTTTGCAATCTGCCCCTTGTCGTAGGTCGCCTCCATCTTTGTCGTGCCTGCCTTCACTTGCAGTTGACACCCAAGGCTCTGCTACCAACAAGCTACCGTAGTGTAGAACTACTATGCACACAAGCTAGTCTCACACTCCTCAAGCGTAGTGTGGGCCCATAACCTGTTGAAGGACTAGCATGCACATGTAGTTGAGGCAAGCATGGATACACACGGACAGAGCTACCGCCACCAGAGCATACACAAGTCACATCACATTCATCTATTACAAGTTGTCCGCTGGTTCTTATACCAGCCAGTTACACACACGTCTACGTTTGCAAGCACTGCGTAAGCTATACTCAGCCTTTTAACGCGCTCTAAGCTGCGTTGTCTTCCTTACAACCAGAGCTTTCCAACAAGCTCTCACACGCCTAATATGAGTAAGTATACGCGGAGATACGAAGCAGTTAGCAAGGCTCCAGTCTGGAGTCCGGAGTCTGGTCCGACGATGCCATCTTGCTAAGTCCGGACCTAGTGCTCGTCCTTACGACCTTCTACTCCTGTGTGGAGGGTCGATGCTGATCGTATGTAGGAATACTCTCAACATGCCGGGTGGATGAGATCTACCTGTTCAATTGGCGGAAATCCACTATCCATGTGCAAGTGCGGCCTTATACCAAAAAGCGTGATGCCATGGGCAATGATCTGATTGACCGATACACTGGTGCAGAGTGCATTGGGCGTTTGGCAGATGAGTTTACGCTCATCGGTGGAGACCAGTCGCAACGCAAGCTCTGGGTGTTGCTCAACCGTGATGTAGCAAACCATCAATTGGCGTACGACTATGACAGCACAGAGTTGAGAGTCACTGCAGCCGACATCCCCTTGCCGGTGTGGCCAGAAAAGGGCAATTTCCTGGAGATGCGGCACAACAGCAAGTCTATTTTCGACTTCAGACGTCCGCATGAGCCCCCAGATGAAGATCCTGCTGACCCACCCCCTTGGGTTGTTGTGGTCAAAGTGGTGCGGTCCGACGGTCATATGGTAGTCGACTACCTGAAGAAGGCAGGGGGGAGGAGGGTAGGCGTCTGGGTGGTTAACACAGCTGCGAGCGACCAGGTGGAGGACCGTTTCTCAGCCAAAACAAAGCTCGACTGGCCAAGGCAAGGGAGCAGCAGGAGCAGCTTTGCGTGGACTGAGAGGGGTAGAAGTGATGGACGGCGAATGAAATTCAACCAACATCGCATGTATTGGAAGCCAGGACAGCAGGCAGCAAGTGAGTGTGTTTGCACTTGCATTCACGTGTTTGTGAGTGCGTGTGTCTGTACCATAGACCAGTTCGAATAACTGCGCCTTGCAGACAACTATGTGCACTGTGCGCGTGTGCATGCGACTGCATGTGTGATGGCCAAGCAAGCAGGGCAAGCAATGAACATGTAATGGCAATATATTACTGTATACACTTATGCACATCTGTTCTGCAGGCTATGTACACTGAATGGATGCATATAAGCCCAGCCTGCAGCTGGACTATAAGCAACCTGAAGTAGGTACCTGGGTGCTATTGACTCAGTCTATAGGCCATATTAGGGTGGTGGTGGTGGCGGTGGTGGTGGTGAGTGTCTGCTCAAGTAGTAGCCAATCAGGTTATGATAAATGGCTTTGGTGTAGTGTGGGCCCAGGTGCATAACTTCCTGTTGTGCTGCAGTGAGGTGTGTATATGATCTGCTCGCCATGTTCTGATCAAGCAGAAGCAAAAAGTGAGTGAGGCCAGGCTGCAGAGCACCAAACGCCTCCAAAGTGTTGGCGTACAAAGGGAGCCCATTCTCCGCTCTCCGTTGATTGATGTCACGGAGGTAATGGTGCGATGTGTTTCGGATCAAAACACACAGTGCAGCAGGTTCACTGTCCCAAGTGTCTCGTGTCGCTTGATTGTTCCTCTGCGCCCAGGCATTGCGAGCTTGTATGCAGACCGCAAGCTCTGGAGCCATCAGCTATTGCCAACCTTGCAAGTACTGTTGTATGCGCTGGGTAGTCTGTGCTCCTCCTTCGCTCAACGAACGTGCCCACGCGCCGCGACTTTCAGCCAGGAAGTCCTCCACCACAACCCGCATCCACTCATCAACCAGCATGCCTTCCATGCGAACTTGCTGTTTTTCAACGAGCTCCAGATCATCTTCTAAGTTCGTGACCCGCCTATCGAGTTGATTATTCTCCCTTTGCTGTTCAATGATTTTCTCTTGCAGTTCAGCTTCTGGCGGTAGTGCGGACGTGGAAGGAATGTCAGCAGCTCCACCACCTGGCATTACAGTCTGCAGCATCTGAAGCGTCTCCTCAAGCCTCTGCTGGGTATCTTCGAGCAGCTTCTCTGTATGACTGACACGCTGCATGGCTTGAGCAACGTTTTCTTCCGATTCTGCCAGGTCCGCCTGCGCCTTCTAGATTTCCGGGTCGTCCATGATGGCTGGTCGCTTGCTGTCTTTGATAAGCTTCTTATTGGACTTCTGGAGTTTGGCATTTTCCTGACGCAGGCGTTTCACCTCCGCATTCAGGGCGTCTGCTTGCCTGCTTGCCTCTGCTTGCAGCTTGCCCCCAGTCTCTTGCGTTTGAGAGGCCAGCCGCTGGAGTTGTTTGTTGAGAGACTCCACTCTTGCTTCGAGGCGGTTCTTCTCAGCAGTCAAAGATTCAACCTCTGTTTGCAGCTTGCGCCCAGCCTCTTGCGCCTGTTGAGAGGCCTTCCCGAGTTTTTCATTGAGAGACTACACTGCTGCATGGAGCTTCACCCTGGCCTCCTCGCCTTCGCGCAGGCGCTCGCGCAGGCTCTCATTGTCCTGCCGTAGGCTGCTCGCCTGCAGCTTCTTCTTGGCCTCCTTGGCTTGGCGCAGGCGCTCACTCAGTTGCAAGTTCTCCTCTCGTAGGCGGTCCGCCTCTTCACGCACCTGCTGAGCGGAGGACTCCTGCTGCTGCTGCTGGCCGCTGCTCTCCTCCAGCTTCTTCCTGGCCTCCTCGCTTTGGCGCAGCCGCTCAGTCAGGCTTGCATTGTCCTGTCGTAGACGGTCCGCCTCCTCAAGCGCCTTCTGCTGAGTGGACGCCTGCTGCTGCTGCTGGCCGCCGCTCTCCTGCTGCTTCTTCCTGACCTCCTCAGCTTGGCGCAGGCGCTCACTCAGTTATGCATTTTCCTTTTGCAGGCGGTCCGCCTCCTCACGCGCCTGCCGCTGGAGGGAGACCATTTGCTGAAGCTGGATTTGGAGTTGAGAGGCCTCCTCGGCTTTGCGCGCAGCGTCACGCACTTGTTGCGAGGCCTCCTCGGCTTTGCGCAGGCGCTCCTGCAGGCTCTGGATCTCCTCCAAGCGTGCTGTTGCTGATCCTTTGAAGCTGCTCCTCGCCTGCCGTAGGCTCACATTCTCTGTTTCCAAGCGTTGCCTCTCCGCATTGGTCCACCTCAACTGGTGCTGAAGCGTGTCTTCCTGCTGCTTCCGAATGGAGTCTTGGTGTGACTGCTGACGCTGAAGTGTTGCATCAAGGGCGTCAACCTCTGCTTGGAGCTTTTGTGCTTGCGCGGAGGGCTGCTGCTGAAGCTGGTCAAAAAGGTTCTGCTGCTTTTTCCTGGCCTCCTCGGCTGTCGCCAAGTGCTGTCGTAGGCGGTCCCTGTCAGCAGTGATGGCAACCAACTCTTGCGCTGCATCCTCGCGCTGCATCCTCACGCTGCAAGGCCAGCACCAACTCTTCATCCAACTCGCTGATCCTGTTAAAGGCGGCCTTGACGTCATGTTCAATGCGCTTGCAGCGGGTGAGGTGCTCTTTCAAGGCAGGGCGTTCACCGCACAGACGTTCAGCTTCTTCCCTCGCCAGCTCTGAACGCCGAGCATTGATTTCTCCCAGCTCTTGCAAAGTTTGTTGTAGCTGTTGTACGCGCTGGCTGTCTTCCGCTCTGGCCTGATCCTGCTGCCTTACAGCCTTTGTCGCTTAGCATTGGCTGCATCGAGAGCGGCCTGCAGCTGTGGTATGCGCCCCACGGCCTTCTCTCTTTCCTTCTCCTGCTTTGCAAGAGCCACCTCCAGCTTCTGTATGCGCCCCCCGGCCTCCTCTCTGGCCTTCTTCTCCTGTTGCAGCAACTCTGCATGCTATTGGCTAGCCTTGGCTGCTGCTTCAACAGCGGCTGATAACTCCGCTGCATGGATGCGCTTGACATCAGCGCTGGCGGATGCGACGGCCTGGGTGCTTGTAGACGCCTCTTCTAGGTGTTGCTGCATCGAAACACCAAGTTAGAGCACAAACACGAAACAGCGGGGTCATAGACCAAAATGGACAGTGCGGCCCATGACGCACAAGTAGCCATAGACTGACTAATGCTGACTTTAGCCAAGGGTTACCTGAAGTTGGGGCACTTGCTGTTGGAGGTTCTGGAAAAAGCCTTCAACCAACTTGGCTATGTTGCTGGCATTGGCGACTCCTGAACGTGCAGCAGCGATACCGTCTTCCAACTTCTTACGAGCATCGTCGTCACCGTCACCGTTGCTGTCATCATCGCTGCTTTCATGATCGCTGGGTTCATCACCACTGCCGTCTCCATGATGATCACCTCCAGCAGGTTCATGATGATCACCTCCAGCAGGTTCATCACGACCTCCAGCAGGTTCATCACCACCAGCAAGTTCATCACCTCCAGCTGGTTCATTACCACTAACATACTGACCTTCAGCAGCACCTCCTGGAGTCCCTCCAGCAGTTTGATGGCCACGGTCTATGGCATCCTTCTCTGCGCTTCCTTGTGGTGGCCTGTCCGGAAACACTAGAGGAACTGAAGGTCGCCCCGAAACCCCTCCCAATGCTGCAAGTGCAGCAGCAGCAGCAGCAGCATAGGCAAGAGCAGCATCAACATCAGCTTGAGAAGGATTGCTAGAGGTAGCCGCAGCACCAGAAGCAGCACTAGAAGGAGTCGGACCAGGAGCTGCGGCAGGAATGGATGGCCAAGGATGGTTGCACTCCCACTTGTTGATGAGGTATGCGCGCAAGGACTTGTAATTCTCAGCCCATCCTGGATCCTGAAGATGGATGGTTTTCATCTGCTCTTCCAGCTAAACTTCTCGCTTCTGTTTCCTCCGATTAGCAATGGCGTTGATGCGTAGCCGGCGTGTCTCCCACTCCGCCTTGTTGCATTGCTGTAATTGCTTTTGCTCAGCCTGCCACTGTGCAGTCGTATCTTAGGCGTTTTGAACATTGGTGCGCACGGCAGCTATCTGCTCCTCAGTCAACCAATGTCGCCTGCTTTCATTCAGACCATTGCGCACCATGGACAAAATGGTCTTCTCGATTCTTGACTGATAATCCTGCTCCTTCAGCCTGTGCTGATTTTCAGCACGTGTCACCATGGCGCCCTGAGCGGCAATCTCTTGAAGGCCTTTGCGAATTGTAGTCTCTGCCTTACGGAACACTTCCTTGGTAAGTTTCCGCGAATCATAACCACCAGTTAGAACACATATTACACACAACTCATTTACGAATAACACAAACATACCCTTCGTTCTTTCTCTTGTTCTATTTTGGAGTCTATATGTCTTAACAGCAGGAATAGTCTATCTAGCACGCGTGTCAGCTCAGCGCACTTGCTTTGAGCTGAGTCAAATATCCCTTTTAAAAGGCGTACAGACGCCTCTCTGACAGTGTGATTGACTGTGTTGTTCTGGTGACACAAGTGCAGTCTATGAATGCACAATGACATGTACGACCATGCACTGACGAAGCGTTCTCAACACTTACATTCCGTCTTTGATTTCGGGCGACTTGTGGTCGTTTCAGCACCCTCCATGTGTAGGCGCCTAAAGATTCACCAGCTTGACGCGGTGCAGTGCAAGCTGCGAGGTACGCGCCGTCTTCGAGCGCGACGCCATGGCGAGCTGCCATCTCTGTTGCCTCCTTGATAAACTTTTCTCTGGCCGCCTCGAAAAAGTACTCCATGACCTGAGGTAAGACGGTGATCAGCACATTGTTTGCAATGCTAAATAACAAGGTCATAGACCGCACAGCTCTCACAGATGCAGTTTATAACAGCAGGAGACAGTGTCTGGCAGAGCAAGTGATGTCTATAGGCATGAGCCACAGGCTGCATATACTCACATGGTCTGTAGGTTGCTCGTCTGGAGGTGGAGGGAAGGGATCATATTCCATGAGCAGCTCTTCCCCGGCGGCGATGTCACTCTGACTCCTAACCTCAGCTGCCTGCACCGCAGCCTCATCAACAGAGTCCATGATGTGGCAGTTGGGTTTGTACTGCGTATCGCGGCTATAGTTGAGGAAGCCAGCTATGTTCCCATATCGAGGGTGGCCATCGATGACAGGGCTCTGGCGGCGTGGCACGTCCCCCTGATGACCTGCAGGTGGTATTGCTGGTGGTGCAGGTGCTCCTTCTGAGGGAATGTCTTCTGCATCTCCCGGTAGGAGTACGACTTGCCATCAAAGACCCTGATGCGGTCACCCTTCTTAATAGGCTGGCAGGTGAACAAGCCGAGCCCTGCGCCAGGGATATTAGAAGGCTTGATGACGGACTCTTTGCCAGCAAAATGGAAGAGTTCGCCTATGGGAATTGGACCATTCGTCCACAGCTGCCATGGGTCACCGGTCGCTCTATGTACGCGCTTGCGGTTGGGAAGCTCTCTGTCACTCTGCAAACAACAAGTGACGGTAAGTTGGTGTGAATTGTCATAGGCTGTAACTGAGCAGTGCATGCAGCATGGCGCCCATGACATGTGATCAGCATGCATGATACCATGCGAACAAAGACGCACCCGCAGATGTTCTTCTGATGGCGGTGGCAACTCCACAGCGTCCATCCCCGTCTTGATGAATCGATTGACCTCGGCTGCAGCATTGGTCACAACCAGTTCACGGGCCTGCGCTGATCGGTGTTGCCTTGGCTTAGTAGCCTGTGGGGCATCGGCTACAGGTTGGTTCACCCTGCCACCCTGTGTGTAAGACAATGGTAAGGATATCATATACATTTATTGACTC
The DNA here is from genome assembly GCA_009103225.1 of Chlorokybus atmophyticus. Lineage (NCBI taxonomy): Eukaryota > Viridiplantae > Streptophyta > Chlorokybophyceae > Chlorokybales > Chlorokybaceae > Chlorokybus > Chlorokybus atmophyticus. The sequence continues at coordinate 1,168,341 of RHPI01002048.1, forward strand.
ACAGACTGTCTCGGCCTATGACATAAGACAACGCGCACATGTCCTGATCAGAGCAGTCTATGAGTATTCGCATGGATACTCACAGGTGTTTGGGGAGTTTTGGGAGAGCCGGCTGCCGATGACGTTCCTATTTTCATGCCTCTTCAGCTGGCATGCCTCGGTTTCTTTGCAGGTGGCACCACCTCTTCCTCCTCAGACTGCTCCAATTCCAAAACCTCCTCCGTAGCCTTCTGCGCTGACTCCTCCGACCCCTCCAGCATCACATCCTCAAGTTGTTCCTCAAGCTCCTCATGCTCCCTCGTCTCTGTCGCAGCGAAGTCGAACTCGGTTTCCTCCGCTGTTGACGCTTCTGCCGCTGAACCTGCAGCGGCAACACCTGAACCTTGCTGCCGCTGCCGCTTTGTCCGCTTTGGTGTGGTTTGCTCCTTCGGGTAGAGGGGGATGTTGTTGTAATCGTGCTCAGCGTCATCCCAGAATTTCTTGTTATGTGTAACATGCGACAAGGTTAGCAACCAAGGCGTTGTAATGGCATTTTTTTCGCTAACAGTTGCATGCTGCATGTGCTTACAAATGCAAAGGCTCCGGTGTGATGCTTTCGCAGATACTCCTCGGTGACTCTCCGCACGTTGTCGACTGAAACTCTGCTTTGTTTGGGATGATTCATGGCCTGCACGCCAACATATGCTTCACGTAAGTCAATTTTGTTGCATAGTCTTTTGCCCAGATATCAGTTCACTAGCATGTATACAATGTCTATGAGTCTACATGTCTATAAGAACAAATGCACTTTCACAACATCACACGCACCCGTACTGCTTTGGAGAGAGAATCCCCCATCCGTCCCTTCAGCTCATCTGCTGTCTCCCTGCCGCCCTGGTTGGTTCGTCTGCGCATGTACCTGCAATATCTGATGTGCAGGTGCTGCGCGATCTTTGCAGTCTTGGTGTGTGTGGTTCCTGGAAGCCCGTTGGACTTTAAATGGCCCGCCTTCACATTTGTTCTGCAGTAGGGACAGTGCCAATAGAAAGTCCGCTGGTGTGAAGGCTGCCTCCGAGTCTCCTCTGAAGTCGACGATGCCGCCGACACGGTAGGGATGTCATCATCCATGGTGTTTCTCAGCTTGCTGATCTCTGCAACAACTTGCACTGGATAACACCCTTGTGCAACACAAGCCGGCACTCCGCTACCACACCTCTGCCAGCACCGCCAGAACTACCTTAGGCACACCAAACATCAGGCTGCCGGCGGCGTGACAGGCGACCGCATAGGCCGCTCCGACGAACCCTAGGTCACAGGCGACCGCATAGGCCGCTCCGACGAACCCTAGGTCACAGGCACTGGAAGTTGATTCATTTGGAAGTGTTTGTTGTCAGGTTCCGTCATTTGGAAGTTTTGTTCGCTCGCGCGTGCGTTGTGCGCTGTGCGCAGTATGACTTCGGCACTGGTTATCGCAGCTGCAATAAGTCGCGTGCTATAGACTGCTGTGTGAGCCTTTTGTCACCTGGAAGCTTAGGTGCTTTGTGCATAGTGTAACAATGGTGACCGCAGTGCCTTCTGCCAGCCAAGTGTTCAACTGTGGCAACAACGGCCAGAAAACTGGGGACAGGTTCCTGAGGGACAACTTTTCCTCTGTGCACCCCACCCATGTGCGAAACATGGACAAGTTCACCAACAAGCTCAAACAGTGGGAGCAAATCCCTGGTCCAGGTTGGAAGGAGGTGAATTTCGACAAGCGGAGCAAGGATCATGCAGCGCAGGCCAGCATTGCCAAGCTGGAGAGCTTCTGTGAGGAGTTAGAGCCGGAGCTGGAGCCTCTAGTGTTTGGGGAAGGCATAGAGCTCCGCATGTCCAGAGGTCGCTTGTTTTCTGTGAAGGTTTGCTCTGAATGCCTTGTGTGTAGATCGATGACTGTTCAGGTGAAACTAGCCCGTATTCATGCATATAGCAAGCTTTGTTAGCCCTCAAGCTGTTGTTGCTGCTGGTCAGTGTTGCCACTGTTGCAAGTCAGATGATATCACGCTACTTGCCGAGTTGTCACGTTACTTAACATAGATGGCTTGTTGTTCAGCTGAATTCAGCTAGTCTTCATGTATATCCAGCTGTTTTTACTACTGGTTAGTGGTGCCACTGTTGGTCGGTTACTGTTTGTCAAGCTGGAACACTGGACAGTGCCTATGAGTCCTTAGGTCTCAGCAATGGATGACATAAGTTGTAGACACTGGACAGTGCCTATGAGTCCTTAGGTCTCAGCAATGGAACACATACGTCGTAGACGCTGACAACAGTGCCTATGAGCATCTAGAAGCAATGGATTGCATAAGTAGACACTGGACAGTGCCTATGAGTCTTTAGGTCACAGCAATGGAGTGCATAAGTCGTAGACACGGGACAGTGCCTATGAGTCTACGGTCTCAGCTATGGAAGTGCATAAGTCGTAGAGTGTCTTGGACGGTGCCACCTTATGAGACCAAAGCAGCTTTTTGGACATGTGGACATCCTTATAACTTTTGCTTGGCAGAGCACATCCGGGCATATCTCATACAGCGCCAATGGACTTATCGGAGGGGCGTTAAAGAAGAACGAGGTGAACGCCAAGGACAGTTTAGGGAGCAGCGGGTCCAGCTCCGTGCGCATGTTCGAGAAGCAGAGCGAACTGCCAAACACGGCACAGCTGCTCGTCGCCGGTCTGTAGGGTGGGGCAGAGTTTTCAGCCCTGACGATTACAGCCCTTCGCAGACAGTCGTTCTGTGGTGCCCCTTGAGCGACGGGCCCCTTCCAGATGACGTGCTGCGGGCTACTTGGCTCAAATTCAGGTAAGGACTGTGTGCGCGCATGTATGATTGCAACCCTGAACTGTGACAACTCCACTAGAAGTGAAGCAAGCTGAATGTACAGCTCTTGTGTTGTGTTATCTAATGAGGTGCAGACATGAGGTGCAGACATGCAGACGATTACGACTGAGACAAAGTCTTTGACGTCGATATGCAATCCTCAAGTCGTGAAGACCCATGTGTGCCCGTGGCCATTGCCACCATTCTTGAGATTGCCGAGGTGGATGAGCCCTGCCGCACATACCGCGTGCAGATCATTAATTGGCTGCCAGTGTTTTGCGTGGAGGACGACAGCGTGCGGCCGTTCATACCTATTAGGTCGCAAAGGCTCATGCATAGCAAGACACCGGATCATTACATACGCGCCGAGCTGGAGGTAAGTTGGTGATTGTCAGTCACGCACCGTCTATGCTTTTGTCACTGCATGTCATCAAGTGCGAGACGTGCGTCGCGCGTAGCTGGCTAAAGTGTGCACATGTGAACCGCCTATGACACTGACAGCTAATGGAGTGCAGAGCATGACGGTTGAGTGGCCACTTATGTTCATGAGCCAGATGGGCACCTACGTCTGTGAAAACGGTGAATGCAGCTTCAATAGGCACGTCCGGCTGGGGGAATGCCAGGCGAGAGCACTTGAAGAACTGAACACCAATGCGCAGCAAGATGATCAGGTTTGTCAGCTATGTGCGCGCAATTTCTTGTTTCAAGTGCTTTCTGGTTGTGCTGATGATGTGCCCATGCAGGACCACGAGGTTTCAGTAGATGATGAGAAGCTGGAGATGCTGGCGGCTGTGTGCTGTGGCACTGAGCAAACACCTACTAGGGCGCAGGTTGGCCGGCAATGGGAATTCTGGCGGAAGAAGCAGGTGGCGCTGATGGAGAGCGTGGCACCTCTTCCCTTTCGAGACCAGGCCCGGATGGACCGCATTCCAACACAGCGTATCATGCAAGCGGTTGTGCAGTTTGCAACGAGGAAGAAATGGCTGGGTGAAGACCCAACGCAGGGTGGTCAGCTGGGCTGGATAAACACGAGGAAACGGCCAGGTATGTTTTGAGCTTATAGACCGCTCATAGGCTTGGTAGCTGTGACCAATGCACAATGTCACAATGCAGTATATAGGGTATGCTCGTAAGCTGGTAAGCTGTAAGCTAACAGTGCCATGTACGAGCAGTCTGGTCTCTGTGTATGCGATTGTACACATTCGCCACTCATTGTGCATGCAGGCATGCCGGATGAAAGTGAAACGCCTGAGCCCAAGAGGTTCCGCGTTCATGGGGCGATGGGAGCCAAGCAGGACGGCATCCTCCAAATGATAGGTATCAGAGATGTGCAAAGTTGCAACTGTTGCATGTTGCTACTGTTACGTGTCTATTCTTTAAGAAATGTACATTGTGTTTTACAGTTGCGGTGTTGCTCGAATGCAGTGTGCGCGCGCAGTGTCTACGACAATCTGTTGTTGGTGCACGCGGCGTGCACTCGTTCATCTTAAAGGCCGTCTACAATTGCAAGTATGGAGCAGAGTATGGAACAGAAGGAACGTGTGCGTGCAGTGCCGAGATCACATGGTGTGCGCAGCATGCGCTCAGTCTCAACATAGGCAGGCTATGAGCGCTGGTGATCTTAGTAGCTATGAGAACACTGCTGTAGTTTAGCATAGATGTTTGACACTTTGCAGGTCTCGCTGATTGTCAGACACGCACTATATAATAGAATGGGTTACCGTGAATTGCTGGTGCATGGGTCATAGACCAGCATTGGTGCAGGATGTCAGCGGGTGTCGTGCACCAATGCTGGTCCCTAGATGCAATCATGGACCAATGCAGTGAGATTCGGCTGGTACAAAGAAATGGTTGGGTGTGGCCCAGGCATGGTCCCGCCAGCAGAGCCATGGTTGGTCCCACTAGTCGGGACCATCCTTGCAGACCATCTGGGCTAGACATTAAGATACAAGTAGACCATGCATGGTCCCACAGTGCGAACCAAGGATGGTCCTGCTACTCACGACCAGTAGTGGTGATGCTTTTTACAGAACTGTGCTAAGAGCGGACCATCCTTGGTGCATGCAGCAACACGCATGGCAGACCAGCATTGGTCCCATTGCGCTCGTCATGATAACAGCAACCAGGGCTGGCCCGGTTTTTTGGGGGACCGTGGGACAACTACGTACTGTTTGGACCAGCCCTGGTCCCCGCGTGCAGACCAAGGCGGGCGACCCTGGTCCGGACCCCAAGCCGCCCGGGCGTTTTGGCCCTGGTCCGTACGTGCGGACCAGGGCTGGTCCATGGAAAAAATTCCGTGTGCTTTCTCCACCATATAAAAGGAGTGGTTTGACAGGAAGAATCTACTGTGCTTGTGGGTGCCTTGAAGTGCAAAACCCGTGAAGTCGCCTTGCATGCATTTAGCCTGTACAAATCTGCTTGTGAGCACGCATCGTTGGCTTTTGTGTTCAACACCAAAACACCACCAAAGACGTGCCTGGCCTGCAGAATTTGTCTCGTAGATGGACGCATGCATTCCTTCGCATCGTCGTATACAGTAGCAAGCATGTGGTCAATGATGCCTCCCAGCACATGCATTGCGTCTGAGGCAAGGCGAGAGTAGCAGTCAACTCCCGGCACCCGCGACTGTCGCCAACCGCACAGTGCATTCTGTTGCCAAACCATAATGCCTGGTTACACGAAAAGCCATCATTTTCACGAACCGGTAATTTGACCATTATCTGCTCGACATGCATGGAGTGCTGCTGCTTGAAAGCCTTGGCTATCTGGCGAGCATTTTCAACACCGCTATGGAGGTCCGCCCGCAGCTGTCATATTGCTGGTGTGTATAAAGCCTCGGTTCTCAGTTCCGCGTCCTCATCATTCTCTAACAGATCTGATTTAGTGACGAGACAAACATCGCAAGGATGTTGGGTTGGGTTGCACGACATAGTGCATGCAAGTATGGCATGCTTCTGCAACACGACATACTCAGATGCTCCACTGACAACATCCTCCATGCACTGTTTGCCGGCAGGCTGCATCCAGTTACAACCATGCATGCCCACTACCTGCAAGTCGCTGATCTAGTTGGCAAGCGTGGAAAACACACGACACTTGATGCCATTCGGGCTGATGAGCTGCAGATCTTCCCAGCTCGCCCGTTTCACATCCCCTAACACTACATTTAAAGCGTCATGAAAAATCTCACGTTTTTAAATTGGGAACGATTCCTTGCCCTGCGCCTAGGTTAAATGCCCGGCCACTGCGTGAACCACCGGCAGAAGCGCTATCATAACAACCCCCATGTTGCTAGCGTACATGTCCCAAGTGTAGTTGGCAAGCGACGCCAGTAGAGGGTAGCCAGAGCGCTTGCCCGCGCTGACCAGCGTGGTCTCGTCACTGTACGGAATGGCAGGCGCCAAGCTGGACGCTTCCCCCACCTCTCTCCTCAAATGCACCTCAACATCCTTCCACCAATCGCCCGTGGAAGGATGGCCAAAGCTGTGCTCGTCACCACTGTACTGGAGATTGAAGCCATTAGCGGCATGTGGATTGCCATACAACCGCGCAAGCCATACCTGCTCCGACCAAGAGCATTAACAGCCATGCGGGCCTGAGATTGGATACTACATTTCACAGACCTTGGCCGGCATGCATGTGACGCTGATGTCTTGATCCTCAGGGTCTCTAGGCTTGCGCAGTTCAGCCGTCACGCAGTTTTGATACGGCAGCACACTCGCATGTGCATATGACATGGCTCTGATGATTGAAAGGAATGCATCGCACACCATGAACACACCTCAAATTAAGAGAAAGCCATTGTGGTCCAGAGGTAGCTGGCCACATGCACACCGGTCTCCCATTGGAGTTCCTCCGTCTGGAAGTGTGCATTTATGATGCACTTGATGATCCGCCCCATGTCGGAGGCCGACAAGCCTTAGCGGTTGTTGCATTGCACGAATGCCACTGCAAGCGCATGCTCCGAGCCATACCACCTTGATTTCGACGCGTGCAAAGGGATGCCTCCACTTCCAGGTTGGCGTGCCACAGGTTTCTCAGGCACACGCACACATTGAAAGCCCTCGTTCACTTCCTCCTCCTCCTGTTGCTGCTGTGCGTGTGTCTCCTGGAGGGGTCTTTCAGCATCAAGCATGTGCGCATCCTGGATCGAACTCCCTAGTTTAACATGACCCGCATCGTACTGTAATTGACGCTGGCCGACATACAGCATGATTTGCTTGCACACCCTCCTGCTAACAATGTGCATGTAGACCGAGCTGCGTGTGGCAAAGCGCATGTGGCAATATGGACAAAGGACTTCCAGCTCACTACTGACGTCGACACAGGTGTCGCCAATGTAACCTGCATCATCATGTCCAGCCACACGCACCGCCGCCGCCACCGCCGCCGCTACCCTTGCATGCTAGAGGCGGGAAACTTGACCGCCATTCACCAGCGTGACGGCTCCGTCGTACCAACATTATAGTACGATTGAGCCATTGCACGTCTAGGGTGGGGTGAGTTTGCATAATATCCTGATTGAACCGTTTCAATGGTACGAAAATGCCTTATAAAGGATACCATTGAAATGGTACCTTTATACAGTGGCAATGGCAGTTCATACAATTGACAAGTGCTGGCAATGTCGGTCCCTGCGCATGAAAACACCATAAATGGCTCCGCCAAGCTATCATACATGATGCCCTTTCAGGGCGGTGATGCCGAGGGTATGCGGCGTTTGGTGGATCGTTGGCGGCGCTGGCAGGGGCGTAGTGGTCGAGGTCCGGGATGAAGCCCATGTTTGCACAGGGCGGGGAAGGTGGGGTGCCCTTGGTGTCAAACCTCATCATGCCTACCAAGGGCACAGCCAATGATAACAGTGACTTGGGCGATATCTTACAGGGCTCCCCCTCCGAGTGAGCAAAGGCACACCACAATACTGCCTCTAAGAACATCCGACCCACCAGCAGCTGCGACCACGGCAACACGATTGGAGGGACGAAACAAGACTGGCATAATCAAGGTGGGTACGATGCACTGTCAATGCCACATGCTAGTTTTTTTTTTTATCTTGCACATGCACAGCCTTAAGTATCTTGCACATGACATACACTGTCAATACCACACGCACACCCTCATGCACAGCCTCCAAGTGTCATGCACATGAAGAGCATGACCAATCTCGCAAATGCACAGCCTATTTCTACTTGCGGGAGTTCACAAGTCGCAAAAGAGAAGCTGCGGAGTACCACGAACGGGTAATCCATGACCTATTTTGATGTTTTTAGCGGCAATTAGGCAGTATGCTTGCAAATTGCCATGTTGGTCAAAGAGAACCAAGAGCAGCGCGGCAGGCAGACTGTCTGGCTGGCGGAGTGCGACAAAGCGGAAGACAAGGTAAGCATGTGTATGCTGATGGGCTAGTCCTCTGGCAGCACGCCACTGTTATAGCATTACCAAATGCAGGTGGTCACTCTTAAAGCGACCATCAAGCGCATGCGCGTGCACGGCGAGCAGCCGGCATTCAAGCTGAAGGACGAAGTAGCCGCTGAATTGTCAGCGAGCGAGGCAGCAGGTGAAGATGACTCTGATGTTGAAGCACAAGACTTGTCGGAGGAGGATCATGAGGAGGGGGTTGAGGAGGAGTTCTGAGGCAGGCACCACGGGTTGACAAGCTTCGCATGATTGCGACTGCGAGACTTAATGTTGTAAGTAGTTGCAAGCGCAAGTCGGATGCTCAATTGCAAGCGGACATACTATCACCACTGCCGGTTCGTTATAGATATTGTGGGCTTGTAATGGCAAGACCAAACAATCAGTCCAAGGTTTGTACGAGCTGCATGGCATGTTGGTGTTGGCTTACGGCAAGGATTGTCAACTTTTATCAAACAATAAAGGGGGTCATATATTAACAGCAGCGTAACGGTAAGGAAACTGCTGGCTATTGCTGTCAGCTCCGTCCGTGACTACCGGCTAACGGCCGTCTGTGCACATCGACTGAAGGGTAACTAGCTGACAAGTCTCGGCCGGTCAGTTTTACTGACAACCACTTTCGGCCCGTGGCCGTCTGCGTCAGTCCACATAAGCTAACGGCGAACCCAACAATTTAAATGTAACATTTCAGCCAGCGGCAGGCAGGCTCAGGCACACGTCAATCCCTCAGTCCTTCGTTAGTCACCGTGTAATTTTTGTGACGCAGTCGTTAAGGAAGATAAGGCATTTTGTATCCAATCGATTGGCTGAAGCAACCGAACAAGGAGGAAGTTGAAGCCGCGGCGACTCAAACACCTTCCCCGCGGCACCATGACAACGTCATTATGACCGAGGTTATTTCCATCTTAGTGATGTCGAGTTGTCGGGCTACGCGAGATTGTGTGCCGATCCTCCTTGAGCTGTTGCATCAACGCTGTGCCGGTGCTGGGAACATTGTGATGAAGTGTCCTCCTTGTTTGTGGACACAAGGGTGAAGGCATAAGAGTACCCCTATACTAAGCATAGTAGATAGAGATAGATCCGGTGTATATGATAAAACGAAGTACGGAAAGTCATGGCAATGGTTACGAACAGACAAAGTCAACAAGCCATGACCAGTCGTAATGTGATACAATCCTTCGCAATGAGGTCAACCAATGGTCTGTACTGTTTTTTGAGGTGAATGAATGCTGCAACTGGATTGATGCTACACTCGAATGCGGCTAGCACACTACCCACGTGCATACAATAAAGGCCATGCCAACAAGAACAGTGCCATGCAGTATGCATCACACTCTCTCACAAAGATGAAGGCTCCTTGTGAGAGACTTTGACAGCCGGGCCAACTTGTGGTGCACAGTCGCACTCCCTTCACATCTTGCCCCGCTTGCCGGCTCCGTGTGTTGCAACTCAATATGCAAAAAAACACATAGCAAACTCATTCAAGTCAAGGCTTACATACCACATCGCAATACAGGTGTCTACAAAACACTATTCACGCATAGTATTATCAAGTGTCCATGTGGCCACTGCAACTACTTATACTACTGCAATAACTCAATGACACACGGGAAGCACGCATTCGGCGCAGAAACATGCATGGTCACGTGCACGCATGTTTACTAGCTGTTCGCTATCGATCATTCCACTCTGAACGGATAGTCGCGGGTATGACCGCGGAAAGGCGCGCTTAAACTCGCAACATCAGCTACGCTGAGGGACCCCTAGGATGGTAGTAGATCACCTTGCGCGGGGGACCCTTCGGTGAGGCCTGCCAATGGATTAGCAAGGCCTCCATGCATGGAGGTGGTCTCACGAGTGGTCGGCTTGGCATTGTGATGCCAACATCGTGGACCACGGTTGGGGAATGGGGAACGCCGGTGCGTATAGCGCGGGTAGTGAATTGGCCATGAGCATGTCCGCGAAGAATTCATGAGCCCTGATGTACGGTTAGCATGACAGAGTAGCTGTAGCGCAGTACCGGTTGCCAACTTTAAGCTCTTTACCTGTTAAGATCATCCAACTTGATTTACTGTTATGCTTTGAAAACCAGTTCAGTCCATCTTTAGCAATGTCACAAGCATCTGCGTGTAAATGCCCATGCAACACAACAAAACCACAGGCAATGCAAGTCACATAACCAAACTATAAGGCTATGCAAGTGCCTGAGGGCGACCGTACACACCGGCAATTTCACACACCATGAGTACATGTGCGCATTACAAGCAATGGCCGTTGCTGGCACTCAGTAGCCGTCACACATCATCACCTTATGCAACCATTGTCTCGACGGAAATGATACTTATGCGTCAGTTACCCTCCACAGCCTATTGGCAAACAATTTAACAACAGTTATTAGAACAATACCTGTTCGGTACGCTTGCAACAAGGCTTGATTGCCGGAGCCTCGCCGGTAATTGACTGTCAAGTATCGGTTCAATACAAAACAGTTGAGATAAGGCGACTATGCGTGACCGAGTGTGACTAGCAGGTTCGTGTCAGTCAGGCAATGGCAATTACAATCAACCATTATGTGACTGACAAGTAAATGTTGGTCAGGCACAAGCAACTACATGTGCCTGATGCGTAATTGCCGAACACGTGTGCATGTACTTGCTGGTCAGGCAAAGCTGATTATACTTATGTAGCTGACAGGCAACGGCAGTCCTGCATAGTCACCTTGTTAAGTGGCTGATTGGCAATGTGACTGAGCTATAACTAACCAGTGCTAGTTAGTCAGAGCAAGCGTTGGGATTGTTAGTGATTAATAGTTGTTGCCGTTATAGTGAGACCCTTGTATCAGTTCGGCGGCTGTGAGGCAACAACCGTCTTCAACGCTATCTTTAGACTGACGGCCGATATATGTAATAATGCAACTACGCGCTGAGCGGGGCTTGATAAACTTATGCACAAGCATTAAGGACTTACAGCGAAAGTCCCACTAGCACCACGGTGCAGCACATAGCAGGGGAAGTTGCAGCCGCGCACCAAGGGAGGAGAGGATGACCACCAACCTCTTGAAACAGCCCCAGCCCAGGCACACCCACGCCCAACACACCCACACTCATATACACCCCACCCCACCCCACCCCACCCCACAAAGGATGAGGGGGAGAGCCCTTCAATAAGTACTAGCTAGGCACCCCACACACAAGCGGCCCTCCAGTGGTGAATGCACTCTGCCGAAGGTTGCTACTTGGCATTACATATATACCACTTGCTGCTCTCCTGACCTGGCACACAGGATATCCAAGGCCCTTAAGGCCTTGTCACTGTGTGCTAACCCATGACCAAAGGCTGACTATGTTTAACACAGGACCTGTCCCGTTACAGGACATCAACCTTGGGATTGTCAATCTTTGAGATTGTCAAACACGACAAATCCAGCTCCGACTTGTAAACTGCCACGTGCAATTTTGTGTTTGTCCATACACATTATACTTGCAAACCGCATAACTGTCTTGCAATTTGCCACTTGTAGCACCTTTGTTGCCCCAATGTCACAGCACTTGGACTGCACAGATCATGGAGAGCATGTGGCAGCGCCCAGCCCTGTGTTTGCTGATATGCAATGCCTTACACAGTTCATCACATCCAAAGCGATATAAGCTTAAGAGTAGACCTACGTGAAAGCGCACCCCACAAGCACTATGTACACATGCTGATGAATGGAAAACCCAACAAGTCTCTTCCTACTAATATAAGTAAGGAACACAAAGTGACTTTTGCCAGCCTTATTGGCGTGACATTCCTCCCCACTTGCATTGCAACGACCGCGTTGCAAAAGATGGAACACTGGATCCGTACAGCCACTGGCAAAGCTGATATGCTGCACTATACGCGTGAAAGTAGTGCCGCACCACTACCACGACGGTTGTGGAAATGACAAAACCAACTCTAATACTTAGTATCAATGTGCACCGTGTTGGTATGTCATATGAAGAGGTCATCTCTTTATGTGACATATCAAGAGCGTGGACGCACGCCTGCAACTTGCAAGCGTGCGTACACTCTTGCAAATGAGTTCGTGCACTGAGCACAAGCTCAAGTGGCGCATGTGGATTTGAGTTAATTCTCAAACTCGTCCAACCTAGCATAGTTTGCTAGGTTGAACTCCCTTTCGGCAATGGGCTCCCATTTGTTGTGTTCTTCACCATAACCAAACCATTTCACCAAGCATTAGATTCAAAAGTTTTTCTTATACTTGAATCGTTGCCAACAACAACCTCGATCTCATACTCAAGATCGCCCTCAACCTCAATTGGAGGAGGAGCAAGTTGCACTAGACAGTCACTCTCGTACAATTTAAGCAATGCCTCGTGAAACACATTGTGCACACGTGTACCCGCATGCACTTTGGCAACTATAGCCGAAAGACATGCTCACCGACACGGTCGACCTTGTTAGTGATGCGGAATGGCCTCAGCCACCTAAGCATCTAGGCGACCAACTTGCGTGCCCCGCTTATCTTGAGTGAATGTTTTTTATATTCAACATCACTTCGTCTCCCACATAAAAATCATCATCAGGCTCCAGGCCTATGATGCCTGGCGGTTTCCCTTTCCTTGCCTGTTTTGTGTTGCTCAGGCAATTTTGTTGCACTTGCCAACGCAGCATGCATGTTCTTTGTAAAAGCTGTAGCCGTGGCACTTTGGTAAATGTCTCAACTTTGAAAGACATGAGCGTCAATACATGACGGCTGTAGTTCAGACATATTGGAGTCCTTTGTAGCGACTCATGCCATGCATTGTTCTTCAAAAAATCAGTCAATGGCCAGTACACATCCCAGTCATCAAACTTGGGTGACATGTAGTGACACATCACATTTAATACTTACATGGCGCACTCCGTCTGTCTGTCACTCTGCTGGTGGTAAGCAGTGCTTAAGCTCTGCTTGGTTTCCAAGTACCGGCATTCAGACCGCCAAAATTGGCTCATAAACCTGGGAATAGGTCGGATACCACCGCTTTAAGTACGCCGTGTGATTGGAACACCGAGATCACAAAGACACAAACGCAAACTCTTGCGCGCATATATATATATATATATATATATATATATACATATAAACGTGCGACACGGCTTAAATCTGATCATCTTGATCAAGCGAGCAACAAACGTAGTGACAGCACTGTGTCCTTTATTTGTCACCGGTAAATTTGTAAACATATGCATGCACATACTCTCCCACTGATAGTTGAGAATAGCCAACAGCTTAAGCAGGCCTGCTGGCTCCTTATGCGAGGCCTTGTCTCGTTAACAAGTACCACAGCATGCGACACACTTTGATGCATCAGCAACCAAGATCGGCCACCAGTACTGTGTCTGCAGCACTTGATAATCCCATACCCATGTGCCCGCTATACATGGTATTGTATGCCTCAATAGACACCCTTGCCTTAAATTGAGTGCGTCTGCCATGATCAGCTTGCCCTCACAGTATCATAACCCTTTGTGACAAATGATCTCGTCATCTACATGCTTCAACATTTTTAAGTTGTTTATTGAGTCAACAACCCATGTGTCAAGTGCATAAGCACGAGGCAAACGCCCGGCAATGTCTTCCATATCAATAGCCGTAGGGTCCTCCCACTTAGTTTGTGGTCTACCACTGGTGCTGCACTAGCAACGCTTTTGAGCGTTTTCAGTGAATCACTAATCTTAAGCTTACGGATCGCCACTGGTGTCTATTGACAGCTCTTTCAAGCTCAATTGACAACCTGCAAGTACTTGCACTAGTGTCCAACGCTAGTGCAAGTACTTGACGGTCACTTGACTATGCCCACCCTTGGCTTCGTGCACGTGCACATGTTGTCACTGCCAACAGCAATAGCAAACGGCAAGTGGTCTGCCACATTCACTCACCCTGGTCTGTAGACCTACGTAAAGTTGAATCTTGATAAGTACCCAGCCCACCTTGCTTGCCTTCTCGACAAGTTGGTTGGGTCAAAAAGAAAACAAGGGGGTTGTGGTCAGTAATTACATTGAACCCGCCTTCCACCCTCTTTAGATAGCAACGCCACTCATGTAGCGCATGAACTACCTGCAATAACTGTTGCTCGATTGTTGTATAATTTCTCTTAGCTGGAGAGAATTTCTTGCTAGCATAAGCAAGGGGGTGCTCACTCTGGAGCAACACATCACTAAAGCCTCAACAAATGCATCGCAAATCACCTCAAAAGGCTTGGTGAAATTCGGCAATTGCAGAACTGGCGTCGTCACGAAAGCCTCTTTGATGGACTCATGTTGCCTCTGCGATCATCTCAATACGACCTTGTCACGTCACGATTGGGTTGGTGAGAGGAGCAACAACAATAAATACTGCAAGATATACTTGCGAAGATAATTGCTCAAGCTCAAGAATGCGCCGTCGAAATGGGCACGAGCTGCGCGACGCAGCTCTTGCCCATTTCGAGGGCTAGGCCACTTGGCAACTTTCCTTCCTGGTCCGCGCGCGCGCCCTCCGTGCTTACAGTATTATTTAGAGACTTAAGTTCCGTCTAGCCAAACTCGCACTTAAGCATAGACATGATGCGCACGAAACGTTTTCAACACCTCGCGCACATGCACGGTGTGCAAGTTAACGTCCTTACATTATGTATACGTGTACACACACACGCGCGCACACGACATGATACGATATCGATATCGACTTAGATGTGGACAATAATGTTACATCAAGTGTCATTGATCAACGGCCCTTTAACTAAATCCACACATCAATGCAAGTTGATTACATATGAAACAATATCATGTTGTCAATGAATTGATATTAATCAACACACATGTGAGCATATACTTCCAATTATTGTTTAGCGGTAATATATATATGCCATGCATCCGCACAACATCAATAATTATAGATGTGACTTTTCTCCAATGTTACATCTATCGGTTAATATTATATCAATGCGTGCAATCCTCATTGATACCATTACAATGTAAACTTTATATGAATTGCATATTAAATGCTATCAATTGCAAGTATGAATGTAATGCTGATATCCGTATGAATTCAAGTTGGTGACGTTGTTAGTTAAGTACGCTAATGTGTTTCAAGCTGAATTGCCTAAATTGCCCCCTGAGAGAGACGTATGACATACGATCCCTGTCGAGTCGGATGCGCAAATTCGGTTTAGACGTGTGTATAAGTTGAGTATGTGGAGATGGAGGGGAAGGCCTTGCTTGCAAAGGGATGATTGAGCCATGTAGCTTTTCCTTTGGGGCACCCATCTTGTTCGTGCCGAAAAAGGATGGCTCATTGGACCTAATCAGTGGGTACCACCAGATATGTATCACCCTGGAAGCTGTGCCAACAACAGCGTGTGGTGCGCCGCTTGGCTACTCTTAGTACAAAGTGCTGCCTTTTAGACTGACGAATGCGCAAGTTGCCTTTTAAATAAATATGCGTTACTTATAGCATGAAAGAGATATATATGTAAAGTACTTTATGTTATATATAAATATGTATATGGATATTTATATCATTGTATGTAATATATTTTATATTCATATGTAGAATATATCGCATATACATATATATATTTATGCATGTATATGTATACATATGTATATACACACACATATATATATACACTATATCATATAGCACATATCTATGATACATATAATACATAGTACCGTATTTTATGTACCATATATACTATGTATATATGTACTATATATAGTACATATGTACTATATGTACGAGATATAGTACATATATAATATATATGTATACATATATCTATACTTTGATTGTATAAAATGTATCATAGATGGTTGATATGTATGCTTTGTTACCATATGCGTTTAAAAACAGAATGTAAACAGCTTTGCAAAATCTCTCAACACAAACGCATGCGAAAGTTATCGATATAGGTCAATCATATTGAGTACCACCTTGAGCAGGTATATCATAATGATTAGACTACCCAGTGATGTATTGATGGCTTGAACTCGTTGAATCGGTCGTTGGGAGGTCCGTTACTATAAGCGTTGGATGCTATTATCCAACGGCTCACAGTTGTAGGGTTTTAAAATTACTTAGCGTTGTGTAGCAAGGCATCCGGCGGCGGTCATGCAGGCGGTGGTGGCGGCGGCGGCGGTGGCGGGCTACTTAGCGGCAGGCGTGCGCTGCGGTGCGGTGGCGTGCGGTGTGGCTGGCGGTGGCAGTGGCGGTGGTGGCGGCGGGCGGCTAGTGCTGGCGCTGGCGCTGGCGGGTGGCCGCGCTGGAGGTAGCGCACGAGGCATTGATGGCTGGCGGCTTGTGTGTGTGTGTGTGTGTGCTAGTGTGGCTGGTAGTGCTTAGTTAGATGTTTTGCTATAGCGAACAATGTCAGTGAGCAGCAAGTAGATAGCATAGGGCTTTTTACGAGCGGACCAGTCGTACGCGGCCCACAGACCACGTCTGGTACGTTCGAGCGTACCAGTGCCGCGACTGGTCCGGCGTAACCGGACCACCGGTGGTCCGGCCCCGGAGCCCGTCGACATGGTCCGAATGACCGGACCAGGGCTGGTCGCGTACCCCGCGGCTTGTAGACCGGTACAGCACTGGTACGGCACGAGCATTGCACGATAGGACCAGGGCTGGTCGCGAAGCACGCGACCTGCGAACCACAGCAGCACCGGTACAGGCGTGCAGGTGCCGTGCACCAGACCTGGTCCGTATGCAGCCGTGTCGTGGGTCCAGGTACATTGTAGCGCGTCGCTTGACTCCATTGATCCCAGACGTACGCAATGACCGAAGCTGTCTGGCATGATGGGCCGCGACCTCACACACGTCAGCAAAGCGGTAAGTACGACTGAACTTAGCCCGTAAAACCCTAATTGCAACTGAGGTCGCACTGAGGCACTGCGTGCAACCGGCAAGCTAATGGAGCTGGCGGCGGCGGTGCTGAGGGTAGGCCTAGTGCATGCGGTGGTACTAAAGCTTCACAACATTGCAATCCTTGTGTGGCTTGCTGTGAGCTAGTTGTTGTAATGACACCATTGTTATTGTGACAGTGGTGGTTGTGCTTGTGCTCGCTGCGGCAGCAGCAGCAGCTGAAGGTGTTGTTCGCAAGCTATAGCCGCTGCCAACGGCTGTAGCTTGCGAAGCTACAATGTTGCGAAGCTTCACAACAGCAAATCAACAACACTAGCCATGGCAACAACCGCCGCAGCTGCAGCCGCTTTGTCTTGTGTCATGGCCACCTGCACGGAGAGTCTCTTGGATCAGTTGCACACTCAGTGCATTCCCGGCAGGTATATATGGTGTATGGCTCTTGGTATGCATTTGCTACCTCTTCCTGAGCAGTCTAGCACGCATATGCATTGTGTCATCTTCCACAACATGCATATTTTGCAATGTGCATTTCACAGTGCGCTTGTGACGTCTCAGCTGATTTGGCGCTGGGATGGCGGCATAGGCATAACTACATATTTAAGATTTGGGGGCAACAACGTGGCGCACAGCTTGGGAAACAGGTTGCGAAAGAGTGCTGTCGTTTGTTCTTCAAGTGCACCAGGCATGCACAGCCTAGCCGTTGGCTAATACACATTGTTGGTATGCAGTTCATTGTCAGTTTGCACACTTGCCAATGCACTTGTTCCCCATTTATTTGTTGCTTGTGCAGCTGGCGCTGCTGTTGCGCAACAGTGCAATCAGCGCGTTCATTGCGACAAGCACTATAGCTGTCTCGGATGGTAGATCACTTTGGTTTGCTGGCGAGAACTCTGCAGGTCCAGAACCTTTGATGTGTGCGCGTGCGCGTGTATGCGCGCGTGTGCATTTGTGCATGTGTACATCTGTGTACATGTGCACGTGTACACGTACTTCTATGTGTGGGTACCTTTCCTCACATGTATATGTGTCTCTGCATCTCTCTCCCCTTCTCCGCTTATCGCTCTCCCCAACATCCCCCGCCCCCCCGCGTTCACACACACATCAGCACGTGCTCACTCAACTCTGCAGGGCTCACCGCATAAGTGTGACAAGTCCTGCGCACAGTCAGCAAACTCAACCAACTTGGCCGGAGGTAGCCCGTTCTGCCCCTGCCAGAAACCACATGCCGGACCCTTCACCTGCTACACCACCAAGTCGCGTTGAGGTAGTTTGAGACTGACGGGCAATATTGGCAGTGGAGCCTACCGACAGGTGGGCATGGTCGCGCACTCCGAGTGCGCTGAGTCAGCGCATGCACGCATGCATTCGCTCGCTTGCGCATACACACGCACAAGTGCTTGCATACGGGCATGCGCGTGCAAGAATGCATGTGCTCTTACTCTGTCTTCATTTTTCACGGGCTCTTGCAATTGATACACACGCATGTACACATACACACACTCAATGGAATCAGCTCATAGATCTGTAACAACCGTCTAATAGGCGGCACTGGTCACAACCAGTGCCGCCTATGGACGGTTGCTATAGACGGGCTAATAGACCGCACTATCCAGTGCAGCCTATGCCAGCTGGTCATTGGATTGTACAAGTCATAGGCGGCTGTGTGTGAGCACATGTGTATGTGTGCATGAGGTACACCCACAATGCTTTGAGGCGCGCGCGTGCGTGTGCATCTTCATGCGTGTATGCATGTGTGCGCGCGTATGTGTGTTCGTGCGCTTACATGTGCGTGTATACGCAAGCGCCTGTGCTTAGGCGTGTTTACGCGTGACTCTTTGTGCAAAGTCACACACATCTTCGATTGTACGCATGTCTGAAACAGTCACTGCACACCGCTGATTCGGGACATCACTGTCAGTGGGGAGCCTGCTGCTGCTCTTCTCAGGGCGTAGGACCAGGGGGGGCTGCAACCAGATGCACCTGCTGAACGTCAAGGTGGGCGGA
>RHPI01002048.1:1197375-1215745 GCA_009103225.1 Chlorokybus atmophyticus
GGGGGGGGTGTTGACAACATGTTGCAACCTGCAGCTGATATTGACTTAGTCTTCATCAGAATCTGCGCGTTCTCGGAAGCGAGGATTCCTCTCCTGTGCACACACACCAAACAGTGCTTACCTGATGATTCTGGCCAGTCCAACAGTGCATGCTCGCAACCAATATGCAGAGGTCAGAGAGACGATTGTACTGCTACATGTGCGGGAGCAGAGAATGCAGGAATGGCAACAAGTTAGGCACAACAACTTACTGCTGCATCTGCCACTGGCCGTTGACGCTTGCTACCATCATCTGGCATCTCGACATCTGCATCGCGATATCGCTTGCGGCCTCCTGTTAACACGTGCAATGCGTAAACTACTGGGAGTACAGCTTGGCTTGCAAAACATAACGCTGGCATGCAGACTGATGCTCTATGCCGTTCATCATCCAGCAGGCTCTGAAAATGTTTGCACACTCCTTCCACACAACCAGTGGAGCATTGTTGACTACGACATTGTTGACAAGGACCCAGCCTCAGCCATTGCTTGTTTGAATGTGGCAAATTGAAAGCAACAATATACCTTGTCTGTTATCCATATGCCGTGTCCCGCCTACCAAGCACCAGCAAGGAAGCAAACCGTCATGAAGGGCAGTCAAACCTAAAACCAAAATGCCATGCATTTTCCAATGGAGGGACGAACTTTTGAACACACCTCGCCCAGGTCGCGGGAACTGTGGCTGCATTGGCATGGGCATAGCAGGCATCTCGAGCATTGCATGCCGCGCCGCCAGCTCTTGCATGACCAGCTTGCCATAACCTCCCCTCCTTGCTGAGGAGTCAAGGCCAACAGCAATGCACAACAAAGCCATAACACAAGATGCCCAACTGACTGCAGCAGCAAGAAACCGACAAGTTAAGCAGGATATCTTCATCATAGTCTGTCCGGTACTCGTCTCGTACCTACAAAAAAGGCCGATATGATCCTAACAGTGTCAACTCCGATAAAGCAATCTGTGTACTTCGTGCGATGTCTGGCTGTGTGAGTCATCGCACAAAGTACACAGATGACTCACACAGCCAGACATCGCACCCAATCAAGATGCATGCAACAGAGTAAGCACCTGTCCTCCACTTCGGCCACGGCCGTACTGCCGGCCTTCCTGAAAACCCCAATCAAAGTCAACTCGAATAGGCCGATCGTCAACGATGGTGCCATTCAGGTATCGCACGCAATCTTCTGTGTCGGCCCGCGTGTAGTAGATGACGAACGCAAAGCCACATGGCGTAAGACGCGTCTTGTCCAGTCCCATTATTACGCGACGAGCCTCGCCGGCCTTCGCAAACACCTCAAGAAGCTGCTCCTCTGTGGTATAGAAGCTGAGGTTGCCAACGTACACGGTGCATGTTGTCCGCAGGCATTCGTCAAACTCCTCCTGCGTTCCAGGAAACCGCCTATCCCGGTATTGCGACAAAGGTGCCAGCGACTGCGGCATATCAGGCAAAACAAGATTGTCAGCCAAAGTTGCACTGGTCAACAAGCATCATGGTGATTTGGTTTGCTTGCTTTATGTGGCCGGCATATGGTGCACATGTCACCAAATGTTACCAATTGATGATTGACTTCATGCACACATTGGTTTTGCGGGCCTTGTCGGCAAACCAACAAATTATAACTATAACTTAATCCATAAACCTGATTAAAAAATAAGCAGCACATCAGCCCCTACAACAACGCAATCAGCCACAAAGACCCAAAACTTGGCAATGTCCACTGTGACAATAAGACCGTGGCTGGGAGCTAGCCGGTGCTCTCGCGATCCACAAAGGCTACAACGCGTACGTTTGACCACAAGTGGATGTTCCGTAAGAAGACAATGGATGACCCCCAGCTCTACGTGCTACATTGCTTCGACAGTCCGCGCATAGGCCACACCAAACACCAGCTTGGCCAATGCTGGAACATTGCCAGCATGCAAACTTTGACAAGACTCTTCCACAACGTAAACTCCAACTCAATGCGCACCTGCAGCAGGCTAGCCATGACTGCTACGCCCGCCGATTTATAGCAGCAACAGTCAATTCAGCGGCGGTAGAGAGAAGGTAATAAGCTGAGACAAATCTCGCCTTCCTCCATGCTTGAACCACATGCAGGCTTAAAGTAACAACAACCTTCAGCAGCCCCGTCGACGCCTACACCACCGCCGACACCGCCGCCGCCGCCGTAGTTTAGACCAGAGTTTGGCACTTCAGGCAACGAGTGGCAGGCAGCAAGCAATAGAAGGTAACGATGCGTCAAGCGGATTAGACGGCTGCTACCGGCAAATTTAGCCTGCGGCATTGCGGCGGTGGTGGCGGCGGCGGCGTGGGCCGTCATGAAGCCGCTGCTTGCTTCTTCTTCATCATGCGCGCCCGTGTCTATGAACCTGTGCGCTCATCATCCTTTCCACTTCAGCAGCTCCTCCACCCCTTCTTCCTCCGCCCATGCACACGCAGCTGCACGCAGCTGCCCCGCCCCTGCATCCCGCAGCAGCACCGGTAAGCTGCCCGCAGCAGCGCTGCTGTCACTCAACCAGCGTAGGCGTCCGGCGCCAGTGACAGCTGTGAGCTACGCTCAAGACGGCAGCGGCTCATCTTCTCAGGACCAGGCGAACGGCGACAATGACCCCTTCAACGCCTCGCTGCAATCCCTCCGTGACCTGGCTTCAGCATTGCAGTCGCTTGAAGTGGCCCCAGCAGCTGCCACCGACAAGATTGACCAGGCCGCATCCATCCCCTCGCCTTCCACTCCTGAGAACGGGGTTCTCCGTGACCAGGACTTGAAGTTGCAATCAGCCATCGCCGCTGTTTCTCAACTTGAAGCTAGCCTAGCCACGCAGGTTGGTCTCTCTGTGTTGTCATCGGTTGTATCTTGCTTCCTTGCTTTTTGCAGGGCGCTTGCGCCAAGTGAGTATACATCTACCAGTGCCAGTACCTTTGAGTAGCAAGTGCCAAGTTAGTTTCTTTGTGCTGTGAAGTGGTAAGCGTCAGCGTTTGCAACTTTAAGCAGAGCCCAGCATTTCAGTAGGCTTTTCCAAAATGATGTTGCAGCGAGCTTAGCCACAATGCTGTGCTTTCAGATGGCCACTCAAAAAACTGCCTGATGCGGTCGGCATGGGTCTTATGTTGTAATCAGTGCAATTAGCTAGGCTCATGTTCGCGCTGGGTTGTAAAGCATTGCCAGCATCAAAAAGAGTATAGCGGCAACCGAATTGTCGCGCTTGCCATGTGAGGTAAACAACGGTGTGCTGCGCTGTACGCGCTATGCTTTGTTTAGCTTGTTAGTATTCCTCTACTATCCTGGTTGGTCAGAGCTCAGAGATCAACTTGCCACCTCAATCTCAGTTGCTCTAGTAACTTCTGAAACAAGCTTTACGGTGTGCACTTATACAACTATGCATGCAGGAGGCGGAGGTTGCTGAGCTTCGAGCTCACTGTTCGAGACAAGAAGAGCAGCTGAGGTTGCTGGAGCAGGAACGGCAGTCTGCCTTGACAGGTGCGGAGCAGCAGCATGCGGCCGTCCAAGCTCGCAACGAAGATGCTCAGGCACTCAAGCAGGAAGTGACTAACCTTCAAGCTCGCTTGGCAGAGGTGTGTTAACCGCCATTGACTGTTTTTGCCAACTCTCATGGCAGTCATCACCACTTTCTCGTTGCCTACGTGTGCAACAGTGTGCCATACAACTCAGCACATATGCTGCTTGGTAACCAGACATGCCTTCTGACAAACATCTTGCTAACTGCCTAATGCATACCTGCACATAGCATGCGTACATGACAAGCAGACCAGTTGTGCGCAGCATGTTGTGCACATAGTGAGCCAGCTATGCATATGCCACAGGCTGAGAAACGTCTGCGGCTGTCTGAGGAAAGGGTATCTGCTACTCAATCGGGGAATGATGACCCCGAATACGCCGATAAGCTAGAAGCACAAGTAGCTGATTTGGAGGACGAACTGCAGGCTTTACAGGAAGACCTTGCAGCGAAAGAAGCTGCCTTGGAAGAGGTGTGCAATTGCCCTTGAAGCTGTTTGCTGTCACTCCAATGCTTACTGAAGCTTTGTTACTATGCGCAACTTATCTGGGAGGTCAATGCATCAAGCAACAATGAAGTTGGGGACTGATGAAGTTTTGTGCAGGCTACAGCAGGTACAGAGGAGTTGATTGCGGAAGTGGAATCTCTTGAGACCAGTTTTGATGAGATGGGCAACATGCTGCGGTCTATGGCAGCAGCCAAGCAGAAGGTTGGTGATTGGCCTAAGCAAAGTCAGTTGGTTACTTGCCTGCATTGCGCATGCACAGTATTTGACAAAGGTTTGCTTGTGTCAGGCAGAGGCCGACCTTCGAAGAGCCGAACAAGAGCTAATAGAAGCCACCACTCAGCTGGGAACCCTAACAGGCCAGGTTGCTACGGTGTGCTTGGTTGCAGCATGTGTACTAGTTGTAAGCAACCCAAGCATGCTGGAGTGTTCTTGATGGTACCATTGACATGCACCACAGGCGCACGAGCTTGAGGCACGCCTGAAATCCAGAGAGGAAAAGCGTCAGGCTTTGTTCACTCAGCTGCGAGCGGACAGTCCACCTGAGGAGTTAGTGACTGCTGTGTTAGAGCAGACACGTGTGATTGAGGAAGCTGTCAACCTGGTGAGTGTGCAGCAAATGTGTCTGCTGCGTGCAACATTGTTTATTCACTATGTACTGCACAGGAAAACGCACCAGCATCTCTGAACGAGACCATTGACTCCGTGTTTTATGCTAACGGGGTCATCAGGGAGTGTGCTCACCGTCTTCAGCCACTTCTTCAACGACATGATACCCAGGCAAGTGCATGCCGCGTTTCTCACATATAGTACTCTGTAGGCTGCTCGTATATGCATTTAACATTTGCTCACCGCAGATCAGCCGCATGCAAGGCTTGTTGCACGACAAGGCGCGCGAGATGGGCGTGGTTCAGAATAGTTTGCAAGAGTCTTCTGCTCTCAATCAAAAAGCCAAGAACAATGCAGCTATGGTTGACGACCTTGTGCAGAAGGTCATCATTGCGTGGAGTTTACTTTGCTACTCTACTTCATCGGCCTTCTTTTCTTGACACAACACACTGACCTCTCTTGCATTTCACTGCAGGTGCAGCAATTGGAAGAAGCCTTGTCAGCTCGGGATGCACAACTGGAAGCGCAGGGAGAGCAGCTGGCAGCCGAAGCTCAGCGGTTGAAGGTATGTCGACAGTTGGTCACCTTGTCAGATAGTTGCAGACGAGTTGCACAACTGCCAACGTACATGCCGCAACAAGCCAAGTTTTAGATTCATATCTGTGAGTGCAGGGTTACAGATATTGCAACATATATCTGTGTTGACACAGGTTGAGCAGCTGATTACCGAGCGTGATGCTGCCGTGTCGGCAGCTTCCCAAAGGATCAACAAGTTGCAGGATCAGGTGAGTTGACTAACTGAGTCCCTCAAGTTGCCATGCAGGCTGCCCCATCTGCTGCATGCAGTTGCGCATGTTGTCAACAGTTGGTGGGTTGGTGTTTATTCTATATCAAAACACAGGTCAGCACCCTTCAGAAGCAGGCAACTGAGCAGCAGGCAGGCACACAGTCACTATTGGAAGAGGCCTCTGCTGAGATTGACCGGACAGCAAGTCTTGCAAAAGAGGCCGCGCAGCGCACCGAGTTTTACGCAAAACAGGTGGGTCCATTGGCAGCTGTCTATGCAGCCCATAATGCTGTGCAACCTGTCACCCTACAGGTCTGTTACCCGCTGACTGGCATCTGTTGCAGGTGGAGGAGCTGCAGAAGCGCTTGCATTCTGCCGAAGCGCAGCTCGGGACCGCGCAGCGCGAGCGCACGGAAGCTAAGTCTGCAATGGAGTCGCTCAGGGACGACGTTACTGGCCTTAAACAGGCGGCCGAAGAGAAGGAAGCTGACCTACAGGCTGTACAGGTACATCATCAACGCTGCAATACTTGTTTGCTGTAATTGACCTGCTCACCACTTGAACGAAGCTTCGTACATGACGGCAGAGAGAAGCTGCGGCAGAGGTGGCAGCGCGACGTGCTGAGTTGAAGCAAGCGCAAGAAAAGTTGGCGGCCACAGAGGCTACCATGCAAGAGCTTGAAAACAGGCTAAGTCAGCATACGACTGAGATGGCCCGCTTGCAAGAGCGAGCAGCGGCTGAGATGAAGGCAGCTGCGGAGCGCAATGAAGAGCTTCAAAAGCAGAATGAGGAGTGGCAGAAGCAAGCCAACAAGTGGAAGTCCGCTGCAGAGACTGCATTGTCGGAAATTGAGTCATTGCAGCAGGCTCTCAGCAACATGGATAACCAGGTTGCCGCTGTTAGTGATGTGCAGCGACCCCTGCAGGCAAGTTCTTGCTCAGGATGTTTGCGCTTCTTCTTGGTGCAATTGACGCTGGGTGTGTGGTTACCAACTTTGGTGGCATTGCAGGGGAAAGCGAAGCACCTGTCAGCAGAGGTTAACAAGTTGAAAGAGCAACTGAGGGTAAAGGATCGGGAGTACAAGCAGAAGGAAGCTTCTATATCGGGCTTGCTGGAGCGCGCTGAGGCAGAAGCCCGGGAGCTGGCCACTGCACAGCAAAGCATGCAGTGTAAGCTTGAAGCCAACGCGGAGCGCATTGCTGAACTGGAGGACTTGCTTCTTGAAAAAACAAAGCAGCTGCAGCGCACTGCGGTACGAGTTAAGAGGACTATTGTTTGTGGAATTCTTGTCTCATGTATGCACAGTGATAAAGTAAATTACGGCACAATGTCTGCTCAAGCGCTTACATCAACTGGCTTGTGCACCAGGATGGCTTGCAGAAGAAGGAAAAAGAACTGCAGGAGCAATCAAGTCAGCTGTCAGCGCAGAAATCACAAGATCAAGAGGTGCTTTCGCAGTTGCGGAAGCAGTTGCAAGATGAGCAACGTGCGGCAGAAAAGGCAAACGCAGCTGCCAAGAAGGCACTAGCAGACAAGGAGGTGCGCTTGCGTCAAGCTGAGCAGTTGCTAGCAGCATTCACCGCAAAAGTCGGAGAGTTGGAAAATAGCGTAAATACCACTCGAGTGGTGATGGAGCGCTTGCGGACGGAGTCTATCGTTAAAGATCAAGCTACTGCTGCAGCCAACGCCAAAGCATTGCAGGTTCGTCACCAACTTGGCTCAACGACAGCTTACATGCGCACTGTATGCATGGAATGTGATAGTCGTGGTCTCTAACAGTTGATGTGCCAGCCATAGCAAATGTAACAGAAGTTGCCTCTGTTTGCAGGCAACAGCAGAGATCAATGCTCTGCGTAGCAAGGAGGCAGAGCTGGAAGTGACACTGGAAGAGCTGGAACAGGTTCGAGAAGTGGTGCGGGAAAAAGACAATGCTTTGCAGCTGCAGCGGGAGGTACTGCAGGACATGCTGGCACAAGTGGAGCAACTCGGTGTGACGACATAAAGCGCGGGTTAGCTCAAAATCTGAGCCACGCCATGCACGTCCCCACGTACAGGTGGCACAGCACAAGGTTGAACGCGCCAATGAGGACAGGTTTGCTTGTCTACTGGTGGAGTTGTAACGTATTGCACTAGCTAGCAATAGGGTTAGGGTGCCAGCACATACTCCATTGCCCGTACTCATAGCAAGGGTAGCACGCACTACCTGCGTGGCTTGTAACTGTCTTGCAATGCTTACAGGGTCAGGCAGTGTACATGTCAGGAAGTTAATGATTGGACAGCTAAGGTCCCTGCCATGCCATCGAGCAATTCCCACTGGCCAGGCGCGACATGTGAAGCATTGCATCACGGCATGCATCATATGAGACGTAGATGCATCAGTGGTAGCATCTAAGCGCTGTTGGTCTATCCCACCGCAGACGTGGACATGCTGTTCCAATATGACGTGGTTTGGCTGTGCATTTGTTGTGATGTTTACTGGTGCAAAGCAGCAATTGATGTACATGCGACAACAAAGGACAAAGTGCCCTTGTAGTTAACCATAGCTAGCAGTCCGATCTTCTTGCATCGGAAGATCCAATTCCAACGAATCATGGTCAGAATCCCAGTCAATGTCTGTCGGAATTGCAAAGGCGCTTCTGTTCGCTTGTTGCATAGCCAGCATACTGTGCATGGCCCTTGGGCTGGTGGGAGAAGCCGAAGGGAAGCTTGGTGATGATGCACCCACTGCCTGCTGAACTGTACTCGAGGGTGGCCCAACATCCTCAAACTCAGCCACATCAAGACTTGGCTCTTGCCGCGTGTTGCTATAATTGTTGTGATGCGTTGCAAACTGCGCAGCAATGCGTTGCACCGTTGCGGGCGGCTTGTCGGGAAGAACGTCTTGCATCTGCCATGCTGCCGGTGCAGAAGGCAATGCGGCAATAGTGCCCTGTTCTTCTTTTTCACCCTTCTTTCCCCCCATCTTAGAGTTTTTCCTGGGGGTTTCAGGTGGCGGCAGGCTGACGGCACGTATGGACCGCGAGCCTATCGCAAGGCCTCTGTCTGAGGTGGGCACGCTCCTCGACATCACCTCCTCAACAGCCACAACGCTTGTGCCTGGGTCCAACCCTTCAATGCCAGTGAAGGGCTTGTCACGTCTGGCGCAACAGAGCCGCCCATTCTTCCTGCAATCAGCAGAGACAACAGTCCTTGTTGAAGAATTGCGCTTGTCATACATATGGTAGCATAGAAGTTCCACGAAGGAAGCAAGCAAGCGCAGCAGATTAGGGCAGCCCGCACAAATGCACCAACAGAGCAAGGCGATACATGTAATTGTGTGACCACTCATTCACGCAGCTTACCATGAGTCATACGCAATGTAGACTACCAGTAGGAGAACGGACATTCCGACAACAACAGAAATAACCACCTGCACGCATCCGCAGTGGTCAAACACCTGACCCAACAACACAAAGAATGCAAGCGACACAACGCAGCCTGCATGGGCGCCAATTGCAAGTCAATGCTTCAAACCACAGTTCAACGTGACAACTCATGGTGGCTGAGCCTATGTATTCAAATGGTAGCGTCATGTACCGGAACCACGACGCTGGAGCGCTGCCCTGCTGCCACGACAAGTGGTGGTGGTGGCGAAGTAGCCACAGCCAAAGCACGTTCTGCCGCAGTGCTGGCGTAAGCCATTGTGAGATGTCCGACAAGGTCTGTCTTTCTGAATTCTCTCACTTACTCGCACTGCATGACGGAGCTAATTAGCATGATGCCGCCGTTCCTGCCGCCGCCGCCGGTGCCGCCGTCAATGACGGCCGGACTGAGATCACGTGGCGCCTGCTGCACAACTTGTCTCACGTGACCGTGACCGTGACCGAAGACCCGACGGAGGGGAGTAACTGACGCAGCATTCAATCGTGACGCTCATTGCGCACGGCGCGGGGAGGGAGCCTCCCTCCCTCGCGGGAGAGAGAGAGAGAGAGAGAGAGAGAGAGAGAGAGAGAGAGAGAGAGAGATGCAATCTCTTACTATTGTTCATTTGGTTACATATGATTGCGGAAAAGATCATAATAGTACGCGCTTTGCGTAGGTAACCGTTGTTTGTAAGGCGCGTAAGCTTTATGCATTGGTACTCGTTTACGTGTGCGTAGAGAATGTATGTTATATATGAGCAAGTAACAATCATTTCGAAGCGAAAGCAATCTCTCGCGAGATATAAAGATGTCAGTTGCATGTGTACAATAAGCGTGATCATGAATGATCAATATGTATACGCCGTCTGGAATTAAGGGCAAGTACGGCGGCGCTTTCACGTGTATTTTTGTACAATGCTTATCGGATCAATGTCCGTCAAGTATGAGTGCTTGTTTATAACAAAGTGCTACCTCTATAGAGGTTCCTCGCGCTTATTTAAGATTAAATATGAGTCCCAACGGGGATATACAGCCAATTAAGCCGTATCAAAGCCGTTAACCTAGTGTTAAGGCCCTAATGTAATGTTACTTATCTGCAACACTGATATCGACATCGAGACATGAGTCTCGATGTCGATATCAGCTGTATGGCGGCACTGCTAAAGCAGCGGCCGCCATAGCCAGGGAATCCTTTGCTCCGGCAGTTGCCCCTCGCGGCGGCGGTGTCAACGGCCTGGCTTGAGGCGGTGTTGGGGTAGGGGAGTAGGGGGGGCTTTGGCACCCCTCCTTTACATTGGGACCGGAGTACGTGCGGCGAGGGGCCTGTGGGAGGGGCGGCGGCAGGCGGCAAACGGCAAACGGCAGGCGGTAGCAACTGCAGCGGCAGCGGCGGCGGCAACTAGTGGTAATCAATTGGATAGTTGTGAATGTAACCAGCGATGCTGCTGGTGCTTAACTTGCCTAGCCTAGTTTGCTTTGCCTTGCCTTGCCTTGCCTAGCCTAGCCTACCTTGCTTTGCTTTGCCTAACCTAGCCTAGCTTGCCTTGCCCTGCCTAGCCTAGTTTGCTGTTAGGGGAGGCGGCCACTCAGGCAGTTTAACCCCCCAAGTAGTGCATCTCAGCACATCACCTAGTGAATAACATATTTTGCTTCACTTGTGTGTGCTTGCCACCACGTGGATATGTGGTGGTGAAGGGTTATATATCTTTAAAGTAATACAAATCCCTTGGGGGCAGTTTGGTGGCAACATCGGCTGTTCCAACCGCCAGTAAGTGCGGTGAGGCTGCCAGAGTCATTCTGAGCGGCCGATATTCAATGCACGACTCACAACTAGTTGATTGGCTTACAAGGTCGATCTGACGAGATCTTGGCACCCCGTGTGTAAATTACAATTGTGAGTTGAACTGGGTTGTACACAATGAAAACTTTGAGCAGCCATAGGTCGTGAACCGTCGCATGGATTCGTGTGCGGTTTGTTGCAAAGTAAGCGTGTAGTTGAGAGGTGTGTGGAGAGCTCTTGTTTGGGTTGTATACCCCTTGTTAACCCCTCAACACTGGACGAGACAAAATCACTAGCATTTACCAATCTTGCAATGCACAATCCGTGTATTCGTGCACTTGCTAACGCGAATCCTTGAGTCGATGGCTGACCAAGGAGAGGGAGGTGACAAGTACTTCGCCGTCCCGGTCTCATCGTCATCATACGAACCATTGAGTGATGACAAAGTGAGAGACTCGGATACGAGTGAGAGCTACAAACTCACTGGTAGTGACAAGGAGGAAGCTGAGCAGGATAGCGAAGCTTCTCCCAACCAGTCTACTCAAAGTGGACCAGCTACAAGGGACACACAGAGTGTCATTGGCGGGGCCATTGAGAGTTATGCCTCAGAGCGCAAGGCTCTACTCGCTGCCCACCCTCACCTTCGTCAGGAAACGTGGGATGCCTGGGCGCAGAAAATTCGTGATGGGTATGAGACAAACTTTGCTACACTCCCTCGCGCAAGCAAGGAGATGGTGATCCGCATGCTTCAGCACGAGTTGACGAACAACATCCCGCCACTCGTACGAGGTGATCCAAGAGTGGCTGCTTTTATGACCATATATGATAAGCCACTTCCATATGAAGGGAAGCGCATGGCGTCTGAGGCTTTGGCCAACTTGGTTGTAGAAACCCTCACAGCGTTGCAAGGTAGATACTTAACCTGGGACCTGACTTGGACAACTAGTTGACAGCTCAAGTGAAGTTGGCGGCACGCCTCGATGATATGCAATCTGAGTTGGTGGCGCTGCGCCAACAGGTGGTGGGTGCTACTTTAGCAGCTGGTGCATCAGCGGGGCTGCGAATTACAGCGCTGAACAAACCAAAGAAGTTCAAGCCCAACGGCAGTGTCAGCCTCCATAGCTGGGTGGTCACTGTTGAGCACTACTTGACAGCACTTAAGTGCCGAGTTGGTGAGCATATTATTGTTGCTGAGTTGCTCATGCCCTCTGACGCTCTCGCCGAGTGGGCGAGGCAAGTAGAGGAGGTGCGGCCAAGAAAGTGGAAGCGCTAATTGAATTCCTTGTGGAGCGCTATGGTGGCATGGATCCCGCTATTCAGGCTCGCAACAAGCTCAACAACTTGCGACAGAATGGCCAGGCGGCTTCAATCTATCTGCAGGAGTTTCAAGCATTGATGGGTCGCATGAACAATGGCCTCATGCCCATGGACAAGGCTGAGCAGTTTTATACAAGCGCGGCTTGGATGGGCGTGTACGCGATCAACTGCAATACAACACGGCAACGGGACTTCCGTTGATTTCTGAGAACTTGGCCAACCTGCAGAAGTTGAGCGTGTATCTGTACAGTGATGACACAGTGCAGGAGAAGACACATGTGGCAACTGTGGCTAAGAAGCAGGGGGTGGGAGGAAATTGTTACCCTTAGCCGAGTTCGCACACGGCAAGAAAGGCGAAGACATTCACGCCTTATACTGGTGGCACATCTGCAGGTGCTGCACCTGCTGCGGCTCACACTTGTTGCGTCTGTCATCAGTCGGGCCACACGGCAAAGAAGTGCCCTACTAAAGCGAAGGGCAAGGCCAAGGAGGTTGATTAGGATTACGCCGTAACCGGTGTAGAGATTGTTGAAAGCCAGTTGCTTGAGATGCATGCAGCAAACTGGTTTGTTGATCTGTCCCAAGTGCATGTAATAACACACGTATGGCAAGCACATGATAAGTTGCCACTTTTTTAAGTTGGAAAAGTGGAAGAGAATGCTTGTTTGCTGGTACATGTGGAATTCAACATGCTGACCGATGTGTTGCATGCATTGACTGAGTTGTTTTTTTTTGTGCAAAGAAGCACAACGCTTTGAGTTAGGTGGTAATGGTGCCAAAATATCATGGCCTATGGTTCGAGCATACTCTGGGGGGTAATGTGCTAAAGCAATGTAGCAAGCGTGAAGCAGGGACAGTACGATTGTCGGCGTTATTAAGTACCCCTCGCGTTAGTCATAGACTCTTGGCTACATTTCAAGGACGGGTGGTACCCCTGTTGTGGACATTCAGTGGCACAATGCAGGGTGTAAACAGTTCTTTCTTGAGTGACATTGGTGCAACACACAACTTTGTTGAGGAACAATGGGTTGTGCGAAGAAGATAGCGTGTAAACCCTCAGCATTTTTGGCTGCCGGTGCGGGGGGTGCGTTGCCAGTTAAAGGGGAGATAAAAATGAAAGTAAAAATCGGTAATTATCATGCCACTCTTACTTTCATAGTGGTATCCATCAACATATCAGGTGTTGATGTGGTATTAGGACAAGAATGGCAGGAAAATGTTAAAATGACATTTGATGCAGGCGCACGCTTGTGCACAGTAAAGAAAGATCGTAAGCGAGTAACATTGTCTGTAAAAGGGTCACATAGCTTAGAGCACAAGCAGCCCGACCCTGCGTTACTCACTGCACTGCAAGTGAACCTTTAACGCTTTGAAGTGAAACTTTGAAGCTTTGACTTCGGCTCCAGTCCGAACTGGGACAAGCACTTCACTGTGGTTAGCGATGCGTCCACCCTTGGGTGTGGTGCAGTACTGTTGCAAGATGGCAGACCGTGTGCTTATGAGACTAGCAAGTTCATCTCGGCACAAGTGAACTACACTACCACTGAATAGGAGTTGCTTGGCATAGTACATGCTCTAAAACATGGCGATGTTACATGAAGGGGGTTCCGTTTACAGTGGTGACTGATAATAATCCATTAGTGTACTTCTCAACACAGCAAAACTTGTCACGTAAGCAAATTCGCTGGAATGAGTTTTAATCCCGGTTTACTTCAGAGTGGGTATACCGGCCAGGCAAAAGCAATGTTGTTGATCCTTTAAGTCGCCGTCCGTCATGGTTGGCACTTATGCGTGCGCAATTGCTTGCAAAGCGCGGTACATTGTATCCAAACGATAAAGTTGTGCAAGCTGTTGTGCAAGGTGTTGCGCAAGAGCTTGACAAACGACATTTTGTATTACGTGGGCACCAGTTTGGTGATACCTAACCATGTCGAATTGCGTGCGAAATGCATAGCTGACGTACACAATCCACTATACTCTGGGCACTTTCGCAAGACTGTCAAGGCAGCGCAACAGTTGTATTGGTGGCCATCGTTGCCTGTTGACGTAAAGCATTATGTGGACATGTGTGACAAATGTCACCATGACAAGCCACTGCGTCAGAAACCCGCTGGGTTGCTGCGACCATTGCCTGTTGCTGATGGCAAATGGGAAAGTGTGAGTATGGGCCTAATTACTGAGCTCCCAGAAACAGCATTAAGTCACGCTGCGGTTGCAATTTTTGTGCACCGTTTAACTAAAATAGTTCACATTGTCCCTTGTCGCACGAAAATAGGCTCTCATGAGTTAGCGATAGTTTTTGTCGCGTCTGTGGTTAAGTTGCATGGCTTGCCCCGCAATTTTGTCTGTTCGCGATCCGCGATTTGTGGCTCGTTTCTGGAAGTCGCTATGTTGCTTCTTACAGATTTAACGGAATTCGAGCACAGCTTATCATCCGCAGACGGATGGTCAGACCAAACGCGCCAATCGAGTGATTGAGGAAACCATTCGGCATTATGTGAATCCGAACCAAAGTGATTGGGATGTCTATCTTGCAATGGCTGAGTTCGCGATCAATAGTGCATGGCAAGAGAGAGTGAAGGACTCCGTTTTTCTTGAATCACGGAGTGCATCCACTAAGTCCCACACATATCAAGTTGCCCGCTACTGGCATACTCACGTACCTGCAGCGCCCAAAATGGCTTCGGCCATGCAAGATAGCTTAGCATTGGCAAAACACTGTTTGCACGCAGCGCGAAGACAGACAAAAAGCCCAAGCTGATGCGCATCGTCGAGAGGCCAACTACGATGTGGGTTGTTCGGTGCTTCTGAACACCAAAAACATATCCATCAAGGGAGTGGGTACCCGCAGTTTTTCCCGCATTGGATAGGCCCTTTCAAAGTGGCTGATTGGGTCGGCACTTACGCGTATCGTTTGGACTTATTAAAGTCAATACGCATTCACAATGTGTTTCATGTGAGTGTATTTAAACCGTACCGTTCTGATGGTCGAGTTCAACCTCCTCCACCCCCCATTGCAGTGAATGGCGATGATACTCTTGAGTATAAGGTTGAAGCAATCTTGAGTCACCATAAGCCTCGACGCGGACGCGCGCCGTCTTACTTGGTGAAATGAAAAGGCTATGGTGTTGAGCACAACACGTGAGAGCCCGAAAGAAATCTTACCAGCTGCCAACAGATTCTTCGGGGGTATTGCAGTGCTGTGTCCATACGCGGACAATAAAAGGGTGCTGGCAGACATCTTTACCGTTTCGGCTCTGTTTTTCTCACTGCTTTGGTTTTCAGTGCTCATGTTGGGACTTTGCTAACCCTTCAATGACGACATTAAAACCCAAGCGGGGGGGGGGGGCATGTAACGGAGTGCTCCTAAATAACCTCTATAGAGGTTTCCCGCCCTTATTAAGGATGAATAAGGTCCTAAAAGGTATATACAACTAATTAAGCCGTATTTGGGCCGTTAACCTAGTGTTAAGGCCCTAATGTAGTGTTACTTATCGGTCGTGCCTGCCATGGTCGCGGATTACGCCGTCTCGGGCACACTGCAGACGACCGCCCATGCCGTGGGCATGCTGGTGCTAAGCGCAGCATTAGAGCAACACAAACAAAGACAACCCCCCAGACATAGGCGTAGTCTCGGGGATGAACTTATGTGAGGATCCAATCAGTTGAAGAGCTGGTGACACTCTCCTTCTTACTGTACCTACTGTGCTTTAGTACACACAATCAACAAGCCACCCCCATTGAGAATCTGGGGTAGCCTCTTGCTCCAGAACTTATCTTCTACCGACTGTGTGGGGGATCGTTAATGCGGCAGTCATCACACCAATACTCCCACAGCGGCACCTTGTCTAATGGAGGGTCATGATAGTAATTGTGCATGCCTTGGTTGCAGCCTTCGCATAACAACATCACCGGGTTGTCGTCGGCACTGCCACATTTCTCGCAGCGGGTGCTGCGCAGCGGGCGCGGGTGCTGGATCTTGCCGAAGCCAGCAACGTGGGGAAGATGACATGGCGCGCAGTTCACCATGTAGTCCTTTATGCGCTCGCCTTGTTGTCAGAAGGTCCTACCCATGTGGGATACACCTTCAATACCTTATAGGCAGCGCGCCCGACGGAGGTGTCGAGGGTGTCGTGTGTGGTCGCCATGCGGTAGATGAAGTCTCCTGGCTGCAAGCGGCGTTCTCGCTCCTTGTAGAAACCGCTGCGCACACGCATGTAACGAAGCGTGTCGCGGTGCTGAGCGATGCGCAAGTTGTTGAAGGCCATGGGGACAGTGTGCTCTGACAGTGCGATGCGCACTGTCAGATCATACAGCATCTCGTCGGGGTTGGCGAGGTTGTCCACCACTCTGTCGACCTCTTGCTATGCGCGAAAACGGAGCAACAGCCGCCTTTCAAACAGCAAACAGTATGGGCTGTACTCCTACAGTGCTACCTGCTTGGACAGCCGGTACCCCAGTGCTACCCATGGGAGGTGGTCATCCCATGTGCTCTTCTCATAGTCGAGGACGTACTTGCGCAAAGCCTTCTTGATAGTCTGCACGGTACGCTCAACAAGACCATGGGCTTGTGGATGGTCGCGTGAAGTATGGCGATGGTCGATGAAGCATCTACCTACGAGCTTGTTGAAGGCTCCTCTAAACTTCGTACCTTGGTCGGTGATAACTTCAGCACAGCTGCCGAAGCGTCTGAGTACATGGGAGAGGAAAGCCTGGGCTACTCCCTCGCTGCTCTTGTCGGGCAGGGGCATTAGCTCCACCCACTTGGAGAAGTGCTCGGTCATAGCGAGGATGTAGCGGTTGCCTCGTCCTGAGGGCGATAAGTCCCCGAGGATGTCTGGTCCTCAGCGATAGAACAGTCCTGAGATGGGGAGGGGATGCAAAGTGGCGTTGCGTGTGTTGAGGCTCGCGCGGACCATGTCACACTGCTGGCAGTCGCTGACGAACTCGCGCACCTGTTTGTGCACCCCATACCACCAGTACTGAGTCTTGACCAGACGGGCCGTGCGCTTGACATCGAAGTGTCCGAGCTCGGTGTGAAGGGCAGCGATGATGCCTTCTCGCGCAGCTGGTGTTGGGACCTCCTTGTCCTCACTCTACATCCGTTGATACAACTTGTTGTCGGCCTAGCGATAGCGCTGAGTGCGCTAACCGACGCGGTCCCCCTCTCGCGCGCGCTCATGCCTGCTGAAAATTGTCCAGTCCGGAGCAGTGCGAGGGATGGCTTGTCAAGCCAGATGTCTTGTCGTGTGTTGGTGGGTGCCAACTCCTCATAATCCACCGCAGGGTCGGCGGCGAGCGTTTTCTCTGATAAGGGGACGGTGACGGTGGGCCCGAGAGAAGGTACGTCCTCGTCTGCTGCTGCCTCAATAACCTGGGTCTTGCGTCCTGAATGTAGCGCAGCGACAGCAAACACTGGCCGCTACACCTCGAGGTGCGGCTGCAGGACCCAACTCGTGTCGGGCTCCTGTCGCATCGTTGGTGTTGAGGTGGGGGGTGCAACTAAGGCCGTCTGCGTTTTGGTTGAACAGGCCTGCCCGATGCTCCACCTCAAAGGTATACTCCTGCAATGGTATTGCCCACCGTGCCAGCTTGCCTGTTAGGTGCTGGTTGGTTACCAGCCACTTCAGTGGTTGTAGTCGATGATCACTTAGAACTGCCTTCCAAACAGAAAGGGGCGAAAGAAGGAGATGCCCATACTGCGGCAAGACACTCCCCCTCGTAGCTGCTTTAGTTGGCTTTAGCGATGTTGTTGCTGCGGCTGGCACGACACTACGCGCTCCAGCTTGTTTTCATCGTGCTGCACGAGCACTGCTCCCATGCCAAGCTTGCTCCAATCTGTGTGCAGGACGAATAACTTGTCGTAGTCAGGTCGCCGAAGAATGGGAGCTGTGATGAGTTGGAGCTTCAGCTCCTCGAAGGCCTTTGGTTGTGCCTCCGTCCACAGGAACTCCGTGTCCTTCCTCAGCAGCTCGTCGAGTGGCTGCGGGATCTTCGCGAAGTCCTTGACAAACCGTCTGTAGTAGTTGGCAAGGCCGAGGAAAGCACGCAGTCGCGTGAGATTTGTGGGGGCAGGGATGGCCACCAGTGCCTTCACCTTGGCCTGCTGTACATACACACCGTGGGGCACAATCATGTGCCCTACGTAGGGTACCTTGTGGGTAAAGAAGGTGCACTTGTCGGGGCGCATTGTCATCCCTACTTCCTTCAGTCTCTGTAGCACCTCCTCGATGTGCCTGAGATGCTCCTCGTTGCTGCGATTGACGATGAGGATGTCGTCGATATAGCAGCGTGCGAAGTCGAATCCCTTGAGAGCGGGTGTTGGCTCGAGGGGGCACGTGCCTGGCGGTGGCGGCGGCGGCAGGGCGAGGAGGAGAGGCAGTTCGCGGTGAGGGGGGGGGGGGGGGGGGGGGGGGGG
>RHPI01002048.1:1216010-1229913 GCA_009103225.1 Chlorokybus atmophyticus
GGGGGGCAGGTTCACCATGGGCTAAGTAGCTGGCCATGGCTCCCGCTGCGGGGATGAACATCGGGGGGGACATGTATCTTTCTCGCGGTGTGGCCTAGATTATTTCTGGCTGCCAGGCTGACCGCCTGGCTCGGATGGCGATGGAAGCGGAGATCAGAGCTATGGTGAGGGAGGGGGCACCCATGGACACCACGGACGCCTCCCTCACTCTGGAGAGCACCGATCCCGCTGCATCGACACACCCTCCGCTTGCTCCAGTCAAGGAGCAGGCGCGGGCCTGGAAGACGATGCACTCGCATCATCCACTCTCGCGAGCACCTGGCCCAGCAACAGCACAGGCGATGGTAGGGGTATGACGACCACTTGCACGTCTCTGTCTATAGCGAGCACGCAGTATGACGCATGGTCCAAGTCATTACAACAGCGCGCGCTAGTGTTTAGATTTATCTTCACCCCCTCCCAATCCTCAGTCACTGCTGTCCGCATAGCTTGGTTGAACATAGTTTGCTCGGATGGGGAAGGGGATAGCCTCCTTGCTTCCGCATATCAGTTGCAAGGAGGGGAGTTTTAATGTCTGTTCGCCTCCTCGGCAGGTGCAGCACAAAGTGCTCTCACGGGCCAAGGCAGGACGCCTTCCTCTGTGCAACGATCACCCCGTACGTGTGCAATGGTGGGAGTCCCCGAACACAACTCGGTTTTGGGTTTCCTTCACATGTGCAACGCCTGATCTGCTCCCGTTCCACCAAGCCTCTCTCCGCTGGTACGAACAGCTGGGCGATGCATTGCCTGCTGGCAGAAGCTCCCCCCAGTTCCCACCTCCATCACATGCTACCTATTCTCCCCCGTTGAGGGTGTCACGCTCTTCACAAGGATGTCTTTTGACGTGCAAGGGGTAGCTGGCTGGACGCCGCAAACGGTGGAAGTTGTCATGCCGCTAACACCTCCCACTTGCTACTCATGCAAGCAAGTTTGGCATACTCGTAACACCTGCCCGCAGCGCGTGCTGCCAGAGACACCGGTAGAAAGGTGTTTCGGCAAATTAAGTTGGATCCGCAACTTTTTAATGGAAGAAGCCGGACATTATTTGCGGATTTCGCAAAATTTATGATGGATCCGTATATATGGTGTAGCTGCAGCCAGAAGTTTATTGCGACCTGTCACAAACAGGCAATCCGCCGTTGACGATCGTAAGTACTGGATCCCCAACAATGTTAAGGAGTCGGTGTTTACGTAATTAAAGGTTCAGGCCGTGAGAAAGACTTGTGTAAGTCGCAATTACAGTTGTGACCGATTCATTAACAATGCGTCTTTTCCCTAACGCAATTGAGGACTCGACGATAACATTATAATGAACTCAGGTTGCATGCTAAAGCTGTACACATCATCATTGAAATTGTGACCGGTTCCATCAACGATACGAGACTTCACACGAACTCGGAACGCTAGGATCGATCCTTCCATTGTTACGAACCATAATAATTATAAGACCTCACATTGCCAAATTGCCGGTTCAACCCCGCGGCCTATCTATGGCTTGCCCCGCGGCCTGCTAGTAGCAGGCCACGGGGCAAGCAAGTAGAAGGCTGCGACTTGCATGTATAATCATTGGTAAACCGTGGTAGCACATGAGGTAAACATGTAAAGACTTGACAAGAACTCCGCAACCAACCTTGCGCCAGCAGGTGACGTAGGGCGCATAATGCAAACATTTGGCAGTAGTCTCGCGCTGTGATTGGACAAAATGGTAAGTTGAACAAAGTCTCCCTCCCCAAGTGACCTGTATAGTGGTAAAATCCGCCTTCACCTTCATCTGTTTGATACAAGTGGTATATATATTAAGATACCGCGGTATATATATATAAAATAATATATTTACATGTATGGCTATATATATGTACATGTATGGCTATATATATGTACATGTATATATATATATGTATGTATATATACATATACCGGTAATGCCGTTGTATGCAGCTGTTGGTGCATATGTGATGCATGCATTGCGGCACGTGAGACAATCGAGGCAGCCGCTGTAAAGTTAATAATATAATTTATAATGTAACGGCACCACCGTCGCCGGTGATGCCCCTTCAATCCTCTACCCCAACACCCACACCGCCTATGACAAGCCTTTCAACGGCGTGGCCGCCACTGAGCAGAGAACTGAAAAGTCCCCCACATCAGTTTGATGTGACCTTTTATATCAAGCGTATATCAAATATATACCTCTCGATAATTAACTCACAACTAGACATCGACCCTACAGACAGGGTAGTTAGGAAACCTAGCTTGAGCCAATCACAGCTTAGATAAGGTACCTATCAATAAGGTACCTATCGAAAGATACCTATCGTAAGGTACCTAACGAGATAGTGACCACATTATATCAAATGTGACACGAAATAGGCTTGAATAAGCGGTTTCCACACCCATTGGGACTTATTTAAGCTATGACAAAGCAACATAGCCTTTAATAAGCGAAGGAACCGTAGAAAAGAGGTATAAATAAGCGCATTTAGATACTTATTCGTACGGAATGTGTTATTCAGGTAGCAATAATACCCCTATTATTATTGCTCCCGTTACATTCCCCCCCACTTAGGTTTTCAACGTCCTCGTTGAACTCAAGTTGATCAGGCTTGATTTCTAGTAATTGTAACCAGTGAGATAGCAGGAAATGACAGAGTGGTAATGAAACTGCACTGCCAGTCCGTCATAAATCAAGCCCACAGTTTATGGGACAGGACGTAAATCCCTATAAGCTCGAAGCAACTCGCGGCAGTGCGTAAGATGCATGTCGGGCTCCCAATTGTAATGTTCTGGGCCATACCCTTTCCATTTTACAAAATAGCGAGTTGCGCGTCCTCGACTATTTAGCTTATGGTTCTATATAGCTTCCACCTCGTATTCGAGCTCGCTGTCCACCTCAGCTGGCGGTGGTGGAGGCTGTGTTCTACCGTCTGAGCGGTAAGGTTTCAACAAGTTCACATGGAACACATTGTGTATACGCACACTTGGGGGCAATTGCAGTCGATAAGCGTGCGTACCAACTCTATCTGTGAAAGAGAAAGGACCTAACCATCGGGGCAGCAACTTGCGAGCACCCGTACCTTTGATGGTTATGTTCTTTGCATTAAGCAAAACTTTATCACTGACATTGAAAGTGGCCATTCTTCGATGCGTATCAGCATATGCTTTTTGCCTGTCCTGTGCTTCTGACAGACATAGCTTAGCTCGAGCCAAATTTTCTTACATATCAGTGGCAAATTCCTTTGCAGCTGGTACAGTCAGGGCATTGCGAGGTACACGCAATGACGCTGGTGTGTTCGGGCGAATCCCATAATTCAAGATAAATGGGGTTTCCTTTACACTTTCCTGCCACGCGTGGTTCACAGCGAACTCTGCCATTGGCAAGTACCTGTCCCAATCAGCATGGTTAGGAGCCACATAGTGGCGAAGCATTTCTTCCAGTATTTGATTTGCTCGCTCAGTTTGTCCGTCCGTTTGCGGGTGGAAAGCAGTTGACATGCTTTGTTTTACCCCCAACAATTCACAGACTTCTCTCCAAAACTTGGAGACAAACCGAGGATCACGATCTGTGATAAGCTCACGCGGTACACCGTGAACTCGAAAGACCGTGGACACAAATAAATGTGCTAAGTCCTGTGCACTCACAGTTGTGCAACACGGGGCAAAATGCACCATTTTGGTCAAACGGTCGACAAAAATCACAATAGCAGTGTATTTGGCTGCTGTTGCAGGTAGGTCAGTAACCAAATCCATACTGACACTATCCCACTTTTGTTCTAGATTTACCAATGGTTTAAGCAATCCCGCTTGTTTTTGTTGTAGTGGCTTGTTACGTTGACACACGTCACATGTGCGAACATATTGATCCACATCAGCTGACACGGGCACCAGTATAACTGTTGCGTAGCTTTGAGTGTTTTTGTTTCCCCAAATGCCCACCATACGGCGGGTCATGCACTGAATGTAAGCATTGCTTACGCAAGTCGCCCGAGTTGGGAATTGCCAACTGCTCCCCTTTATACCACAGATTGCTAACAGCAATAAGCTATTGCAAGTTGGTTTGACTGCTAAACCAATCATCTGAGTTATAACCTGTGGACACTTTCTTTAGGAAAGGATCTTCAGGCTGTTGTACATTACGCGTAGTTCGAGAGCGCGTAAGTGCCAAAAGAGCAGGGTTACGACTTAGTGGATCCGCCACATTAGTGCGACACGGACGATATTGCCAAGTGAAAGTGAAACGAGAAATGAATTCATTCCACCCAGCTTGCCGCCTCCTTCTGTTGCGTATGAAAGAA
The DNA here is from genome assembly GCA_009103225.1 of Chlorokybus atmophyticus. NCBI lineage: Eukaryota > Viridiplantae > Streptophyta > Chlorokybophyceae > Chlorokybales > Chlorokybaceae > Chlorokybus > Chlorokybus atmophyticus. Next base: position 1,220,342 of record RHPI01002048.1, read on the forward strand.
TGTGAGCGGGTTGTGATCATTAATTATTGAAAACTCCACACCTTCCAAGTAGCAACGCCATGTGCGCAGCGCGTGCACCACCCCGAGCAATTCCTGCTCAGTGGTTGTGTAATTACGTTCAGCAAGAAAGAACTTTTTGCTTTCATATGCACATGGTCTGTCATCCTGTAGAAGGACTGCCCCACACCCAATGGTGGAAGCATCATTGATCACAAAAGGCTTGGTGTGGTCGGGGAAGGCTAACACAAGGGCTTGTGTTAATGCATCTTTAATGCGTGTAAAAGCACTTGTGTGCCTTCGTCCACACAAATTTAACATCTTTTCTCAGTAATGATGTTGAAGGATTTGCCATGCTAGAATATGCTCGCATGAACTTGCGAAAATAATTGGCTAGCGCTAAGAAAGCACGTAACCGATGTACATCCTTGGGTGGTGGCGAATCCTTCACCGCACACACCTTTTAAGGATATGGTTTCAATCCTTCTTTGCCAATCACATGCCCTAAAAAGGGTAGTTCATCCTTTGCAAAGTTGCATTTGGACAGGTTGGCATAGAATTTGTGTTTGCGTAACTTAGCTGAAACCAATTCCACATGCCTGTGGTGGTCCTCCCGGGTTTTGCTGAACACAATAATGTCGTCCAGATGTACCATTTCAAACTTGTACAATTCATTAGCAAACACCGCGTTCATTGCTGTTTGAAATGTAGCCGGTGCATTTATTAACCCAAATGGTAACACTTTATACTCAAGGTGTCCTAGTGGGGTGCCAAATGCAGTATTTTGTACATCCGACGAGTGGATTTTGATTTGATGATAACCTTTGGTCAAATCCTGTATGCTGAACACTGTTGCAACTGACAGTTTATTAAACAAATCATCAATCCAAGGCAAAGGGTATCTGGTTTTTTTAGTTACCTTGTTCAACGCACGTAATCAATACACATGCGTAGCTTGCCATTCTTTTTGGGCACAAACAAAGTTGGTGCACAAAAAGGAGATATGCTCTTTGTTATTAAACCTTTGTCCAATAACTTTTTGAGCTGTTTTTCCATTTCCGCGTGTTCTAAGGGACTTAGCCTATAGATAGGCCGCCAAGGTGGCTTTGCCCCCTTTTCCCAACGGAATGGTATGATGTATGTTTCTATCAGGAGGCAACTCCAAGAGTTCATCCTGAAATACTTCTGCGTATTGTTCAGTAAGTGATTGCACCACAGGGTCAGATACGGCCTGTTTAATAGGTGTCTCTACCTGCAAGTGCATCAAGTATACTTCCTCACGTTTGCGCATGCAACGTTTCAGTTGCATAGCAGAGAGGAGCGGAACATTTTCGCGAGCAACACGTGCGAGTACAGGTGCGATTAACGTCACCTTACGTTTACTCTTATGAAGGGTGCACGTATTTACTCGAGAGTCCAATTGCAAACCAGCTTCGGTGTGCCACTGTTCACCCAAAACAACATCCACCCCGGGGATACCTATATCCACCACGATGAAAGTTGGTCGAGTCTTGTGGTTGTTAATAAAAAAACGCCCCTTCACCTCCCCAATTGCATTAAGGGTGGAACCAGCAGCACGTTCATACGACGTGACTGGTGTGTTAAAGGTATGTTATTACGTTTCACCCAAGCATGTTCAACAAAGTTATGGTTTGCACCGGTATCAATCAATGCTGTACATGGTGTACCTATAAGTTGACTCTCAAGTCTCCATTTGAGTGGCACTGAGTGACCATCAAATGTAGCTAATGTCGGAGTGCCGTGATTGGTAGCAGGCTTGATAAACATCACTTGTAACGGTGAAGTTCCTGTATCTTTGCGTGAGAGTTGCATAATTACTTCTCCCCCTTTCAACAATCGCGACCACGGGCCATGATATCGAGGTATAACTACACATGCAGTGACAGCATGTTGTAATTGCAACTCGTGTAAGTGCTTAACAGCAGTTATCAATTCAGAGAATAAACATTAATAAAAACACAACCGTTTGCATTTGTCAACACAGGTGGTGTGCTCATATCAGTTCATACATCTGATACATCACAAAAAGAGGAAACTTTATGAAGAAATACAGAGGAAACTTTATGAAGAAATACAGAGTTTTTATAGTCGTTGTGCTCGACTAAGCCAACCACGGACGATTCCAATTTCTTGTCCTTCTGCTGCTTGGCCTTCTGTGCATTCTGCTTTGCATAGCACTTGGCCTCCGCATGACCTATCGTCTTGCAGAAATTGCAAGTGATGGTGGATTTGGCCGCGCTGTAGGGGCCAGCAGGCTGAGATGTTTTCGCCTTTTTCACAAAAGGTTTGTTGTCAGTGGCCGGGCGCTTTGCAGCTAAAACCGGGGCTGCCTCTTTTGCTGTGGTTTGCATGTTTGTGTGAGAGCGCTTCACACTGTCCACAGCAGCAACCATCTGCATCAGCATTGGTAAATCCGTCGAGGCCCACTCTTGCAAACTCGCGGGGTTGACGGCCACATGCTGCACGAGATCTGTATCCAAGCCACGCCTAAACATATCCAGCTGATCAGCATCACTGATAGGTAGATTGCCAGCATTGATCTTGCTGATAAACGACTGAAAGTTCCTGGATATACTGCTAAACCGAACACCTGTTCTGATGCAGATTGTGCAGCTGGTTGCGAGCAACCTGGGCAGGATTTGCGCCACCATAGCGCTGCCTTGAAAGAGCACAACTGATTCACTTCCCGCCCGAGGTTCGTATACCGTTGCTTATGGCGGTACCACTCTGCCAGAGCATCGTTTGGGATCAGCAACTCAGCTACACGCAACTTCCCCTCCTCAGACATGTGAAGGGAGTTGACATAGTGTCTCAGCTTCAACCAGTCGAAAATTGCTGCTTATGTTGTTGGGAAGAAACTCGGCGGGTCGAGCAAGCGCCTGAACAGGTGGACCACTGTCAGAGCATTGAAGGCGCTCGATCATGTTCAGAACACCTTTGCCTTTCCCCATCAATCCCTCCCAATTTCGCCCCATAAAGGTGGTGAGCTTTGAGATCTTTTCTGCCACATGAAAGAGGAAGTTGACGAGCGAGACAATCGCCTCACGAGGCTCCTTATCATAGGTGCCAAGAAAGTGGTCCATCAACTCCTGTTTTGTCAAGCGAATTGAGATTTCAGGCTGCACAAATGATGGTGGTGGTGGTGGCCCGTCTGGTTCCACCAAGCCATCCACATCCTTAGCAGCATGAGACTCATCAGGTGCATCATCCGGGTTGGAAATATCCTCCATTGATGGAAACTCCTCCTTACGGGATAATTGCTCTTTTTGCGAGCTTTCCCCTTTGAGGTGGGCACCGAGTTCTCTTCCATTTGTCTGCAAAACAGGCAAAATACAATGGTGAGAACCTCACCAATGGACCAGGTTCCACGAGAGGATCAAAATGACCCTAAGTTGTAAAAGTCCCAAACAGAGTCCAAACCAGTTTCAAAACAGGAAAGGTTGGATCTGGAGTGTCACCAAACAAAACACGTCTGAGTGGGACCAGATGGTCCTAACCCTGTGTTGTCTTTAACCAAGTCCCAATCTCCAGGCTGAAGCCAGAGGGGAAGGGTTTCAGACCAACAGTGTTTGGGAACAGAATGTCTTAAAAACCTCCCCCAAACTGTTCCAACCAAGTCCCGATCTCCAGGCCGAAGCCAGAGAGGGAGGGTTTCGGAATAGCTTGGTTCGGAACTTACGGACCCAGGTCAAGCGACCCAAAAAAGCAGCTGGCAAGCACAATGGTCGCACATACGTCACAGGCATGCAACAGGCAAGCCACAGGCATGTAACGGGCAAGTCGTACAGTGACCAACTGTGACATGCACTGGCAAGCACAATGACAAGCACTCACCGCATGCAATGACAGGTTATCACGGCAAGCAATGATAGTGCACTAAGTGACAAGCAGTGATGACACTAGCAAGCCGCACTTATGCACTGGCAAGTCACTGAATGATGTGCATGAAAGTACACACATGCACCTGGCAAGCAGCTAGCAAGCTGGCAAGTCACCGACGTGTGTGATGGTACCTCACACGTGGAGAGGCCGCCTCTTTGATGGGTGGCTTCAACGTGGAGGTAGCGCAGGGAAGCTAACTTGAAGCTTGGGCTGCGTGGACGAATTGAAGGCCGCCGCCAATGCCTTCTGATTGGCCAAAAGCATGTCGCCGCCCCCTATAAGTACCCACGTCACCCCCCCGCTCCTGGATACCAATGTAACAGCACCACCGTCGCCGGTGATGCCCCTTCAATCCTCTACCCCAACACCCACACCGCCTATGACCAGCCTTTCAACGGCGTGGCCGCCACTGAGCAGAGAACTGAAAAGTCCCCCACATCAGTTTGATGTGACCTTTTATATCAAGCGTATATCAAATATACCTCTCGATAATTAACTCACAACTAGACATTGACCCTACAGACAGGGTAGTTAGGAAATCTAGCTTGAGCCAATCACAGCTCAGATAAGGTACCTATCGATAAGGTACCTATCGAAAGATACCTATCGTAAGGTACCTAACGAGATAGTGACCACATTATATCAAATGTGACACGAAATAGGCTTGAATAAGCGGTTTCCACACCCATTGGAACTTATTTAAGCTATGACAAAGCAACATAGCCTTTAATAAGCGAGGAACCGTAGAAAAGAGGTATAAATAAGCACATTTAGATACTTATTCATACACACTTATTCATACACAGAATGTCTTATTTAGGTAGCAATAATACCCCGATTATTATTACTCCCATTACATCACAACCCGCTCACATTCTTTCATACGCAACAAAATCTGCCGAGGCGGCAAGCTGGGTGGAATGAATTCATTTCTCGTTTCACTTTCACTTGGCAATATCGTCCGTGTCGCACTAATGTGGCGGATCCACTAAGTCGTAACCCTGCTCTTTTGGCACTTACGCGCTCTCGAACTACGCGTAATGTACAACAGCCTGAAGATCCTTTCCTAAAGAAAGTGTCCACAGGTTATAACTCAGATGATTGGTTTAGCAGTCAAACCAACTTGCAACAGCTTACTGCTGTTAGCAATCTGTGGTATAAAGGGGAGCAGTTGGCAATTCCCAACTCGGGCGACTTGCGTAAGCAATGCTTACATCAGTGCATGACCCGCCGTATGCTGGGCATTTGGGGAAACAAAAACACTCAAAGCTACGCAACAGTTATACTGGTGCCCGTGTCAGCTGATGTGGATCAATATGTTCGCACATGTGACGTGTGTCAACGTAACAAGCCACTACGACAAAAACAAGCGGGATTGCTTAAACCATTGGTAATCTAGAACAAAAGTGGGATAGTGTCAGTATGGATTTTATTACTGACCTACCTGCAACAGCAGCCAAATACACTGCTATTGTGGTTTTTGTCGACCGTTTGACCAAAATGGTGCATTTTGCCCCGTGTTGCACAACTGTGAGTGCACGGGACTTAGCACATTTATTTGTGTTCACGGTCTTTCGAGTTCACGGTGTACCGCGCGAGCTTATCACAAATCGTGATCCTCGGTTTGTTTCCAAGTTTTGGAGAGAAGTCTGTGAATTGTTGGGGGTAAAACAAAGCATGTCAACTGCTTTCCACCCACAAACGAACGGACAAACTGAGCGAGCAATTAAATACTGGAAGAAATGCTTCGCCACTATGTGGCTCCTAACCATGCTCATTGGGACAGGTACTTGCTAATGGCAGAGTTCGCTGTGAACAACGCGTGGCAGGAAAGTGTAAAGGAAACCCCATTTTCCTTGTATTATGGGATTCGCCCGAACACACCAGCGTCATTGCGTGTACCTCGCAATGCCCTGACTGTACCAGCGGCAAAGGAATTTGCCACTGATATGTAAGAAAATTTGGCTCGAGCTAAGCTATGTCTGTCAGAAGCACAGGACAGGCAAAAAGCATATGCTGTTATGCATCGAAGAATGGCCACTTTCAATGTCGGTGATAAAGTTTTGCTTAAGGCAAAGAACATAACCATCAAAGGTATGGGTGCTCGCAAGTTGCTGCCCCGATGGTTAGGTCCTTTCTCTTTGACAGATAGAGTTGGTACGCACGCTTATCGACTGCGATTGCCCCCAAGTGTGCGTATACACATGTGTTCCATGTGAACTTGTTGAAACCTTACCGCTCAGACGGTAGAACACAGCCTCCACCGCCGCCAGTTGAGGTGGACAGCGAGCTCGAATACGAGGTGGAAGCTATATAGAACCATAAGCTAAATAGTCGAGGACGCGCAACTCGCTATTTGGTAAAATGGAAAGGGTATGGCCCAGAACATTACAATTGGGAGCCCGACATGCATCTTACGCACTGCCGCGAGTTGCTTCGAGCTTATAGGGATTTACGTCCTGTCCCATAAACTGTGGGCTTGATTTATGACGGACTGGCAGTGCAGTTTCATTACCACTCTATCATTTCCTGCTATCTCACTGGTTACAATTACTAGAAATCAAGCCTGATCAACTTGAGTTCAACGAGGACGTTGAAAACCTAAGTGGGGGGGAATGTAACGGGAGTAATAATAATAGGGGTATTATGGCTAGCTGAATAACACATTCCGTATGAATAAGTATCTAAATGTGCTTATTTATACCTCTTTTCTACGGTTCCTCGCTTATTAAAGGCTATGTTGCTTTGTCATAGCTTAAATAAGTTCCAATGGGTGTGGAAACCGCTTATTCAAGCCTATTTCGTGTCACATTTGATATAATGTGGTCACTATCTCGTTAGGTACCTTACGATAGGTATCTTTCGATAGGTACCTTATCGATAGGTACCTTATCTGAGCTGTGATTGGCTCAAGCTAGATTTCCTAACTACCCTGTCTGTAGGGTCGATGTCTAGTTGTGAGTTAATTATCGAGAGGTATATTTGATATACGCTTGATATAAAAGGTCACATCAAACTGATGTGGGGGACTTTTCAGTTCTCTGCTCAGTGGCGGCCACGCCGTTGAAAGGCTTGTCATAGGCGGTGTGGGTGTTGGGGTAGAGGATTGAAGGGGCATACCGGCGACAGTGGTGCTGTTACATTGGTATCGGAGCAAACGCGATTGAGCGTGTCTCGTGTCGTCGTAGTCTAGTCGGTCGATGTCTAGGTCGTGTGCTGTTGCTTGCTACCCCATCATGTTCTCCCGCGCAGGTTCGAAACTCGACGATAGAGACTCGCACACCTGTGCTGTGGCTCTTTTAATTTTTCGCCGCAAATTGCGGCCATAACATTTCTGGTTAGATCACGCATTAAGGTTAATCCCCTTAATACATGATCTAATAAATAAATCAGTATAGGATGTGGCCATTATTAAGTTCAAGAAAATACGGACCGAACTTAATACACACCAGCTAGTTGACCTTAATGGCAGCTCGATAATCTCGATAATCTCGATAATGGTTGACCTTAATGGCAGCTCGATAATCTCGATAATGGCAGCTCTTGCTGACGGACATTGGGCAAGCGTCCGGCCTGCACATCGGGACATGTAACACGCATACGGAGTCGCACACCTCCCCGGAGCAGTCTTGCGCTGCAATCTGCGTGCTGCATTTATTGAGATTTGGACACTACTAATCATGCATGGAGTTGGTGCAAGCACAAGCACACACACTCTACCAGAGCATACACTCAAGGCTGATCCAAATAGGCTTTCAAAGGATGACAACAAAGTCACACCACGGGCTTTTATACCCGCCAGTTCTGCACCTGTCTACTCTAAAAGTTACCACGACTTTTACACTCAATCGATTCCTGCGCTTTAAGTTGCACCACGCAGCTACTTTAAAGAGCTTTCCAACAAGCTATGACACGCGCCATACAATGATGTAACCACTGAGCTACAACGTTTCTTCTATAGCGCCTGGAAGTCTCCAGACTCCGGACTCAAATCCGCGCCTGGAACCTTCTCGACTGAAGTCCTCGCCTGGACCTTTCTCGACTGGCACCTTCTCGAGCCTGAATCTTCTCGCGGCTACTTTTATCCGCAGGGCGAGCTAAGCGGATACAAGAATGTCCTGAACAGCATTGTCACACATCAGCTACCCGCTTGACTCACCCACGGAGGAGCTGGAGTTACACTTCGCCATTTTCAACGTGCTGGCAGTTCGAGGGAAAGGCCAACGCTTCTCAACCGTCTACCTGCTATGCATCGTTCCCCCGAAGAATGGCAGGTACCCAGCGAGTGCACGTCTTCAGAGGTGGTGCAAACTAACGGAATGGGGAGCACATGTTGCTTCTCAGCGCAATGCCACGGGCTCATTAGCGCCGCAGCTGTGGCACGCGCTGGAAGAATGGCGCCTGAATAAGTATGAGGAAGAGAAGGAGCTCCTCTCCTCACCGCTGCAGCAACAACAGCAGTAGTCTGAGGCAGGTCTAAGGTCTCCACCCCGGCTCAGTTCGGCTGTTCGGTCGGTGGCTAAACGTCTGTTTCCCCAATCTCCGGACCATATGGTTGAGTCACCGCGGCCATCCGGATGGCCGGATATCCCCTTCAGTTTCACGGCCGTCGCTGACAAGGACACGCATGCTGTCGCCCTTCAAGACTGAGGAAGCAGCCTCCACCTCCCTTGTTTTGGGTTGCACAGCAGGCCGCTGGTGGATAGGGGTAGCTCGCACGCGCACCCTGGGTCTAGCCCCGTTCGCTCTCCCCATGAGCTGAGCAACCTTGAGGGGGGGGGGGGGAAGAGCAGGCGCGCTCTGCAACTACTCAGGTGATGGGCATTCCCCCCACATCAGCAATGGCTCTGGTGGGAAGAGGCTACCAGTCTTCTCACGTCACCACAATCTGAACGAAGGATCTGGGTTTTGCTGGTCCAATCCCCGGACGAACCAGATATGAGCGGGTTGAAGGTTGGGGCGCAGACGGACGTGGTCTGGCTGGACGTGGCTCTCCTCCCTCGAGTAGTGGATGAACCGGAGACGTTGCTGGACCCGCACACGTTGCAAGTGTGGCATTCAGCGCATAGTTACCTTCGCCAACTTGGCAATCTGCCTGCTGGCGCTGATACGTCTCTCCTGCAAGCTCTTGTGCAGGGCGCCGCTATCACACCTCAGGTTCCATTGAATGCGGTGTAGGGCCTGCTTCCTCAATGACTTCATGCATGCGCCCCCTGCGTCTAGCGTCATGGAACATTCACGGCTGCATGGGTAGCGTGCAGCTTTTGGCATGAGCAAACGCGCCATGCTCATGTTGAGAGTACAGTCATGGAGCAGCAGTACCAACTAGGCTCTCTTTCTGCAAGAGACGAAGCTTGGCACTATGAAGGAAGACATGATCTTAAGAAAATTCTGAAAAGGGCGTTTTGTTTGGGCACCTGCACAGGGTAGCAAAAGAGGAGTTGCCATCCTCTACCCGACTGCCTGGGCACCCAACGTCCTCGACTCTGGCGTGGCTTTCCCATCACGTTGCTGTTGGCTACGGTTGAAGTGGGAGGAGGGCACGCTCTTATTGGTCAACGCATATGCGCGCAACGCATCTGGTGAGAGAGAACAATTTTTCTCCACATTGGAGAGACGATTGCCGGAGGCGGATTGGTGCATTGCGGGGGGGGGGGGGGGGGGGGGGGGGG